>JAJJMA010209175.1:0-19694 GCA_023529015.1 Papaver nudicaule | reverse complement strand
TCCTTAAGGTATTATTACTTCCAAATGTCGTCATCAACTTTAATAATGTTGACATCACTTCCTAGGCTTTGCTGGACGGGCCAGAACGATCCTAGGTGGAAGTGGGATCTGGCCCAACGTGGTTCAACGTTCCGCATAAACGTATCCTTACAGACGTGGACAAGCCTTGTGTGTTAAGCTTAAGTGAATACGTAGGTTCAAGGGACAATCCGAATCACGCATAAAGATATACCATGGATGTACAGTGCATGATTCAAACGAGCAATAGCAAAATGTTGAATCTCCTGAATTCTTGCTTCCAATGTAGATGATCACATTAATGATATTTACTCCCCTACGCAAACAGACGTCCTTTACTGTCTTACACAAGAGTTGCTCTAAAGCACGTCATGAATACTATCACTCCCGACCTCCAATCGGACGACTACAACCTTACGAACAACAGGAAAAAAACAGTAGGTAAAATCGCTAGATATCCTTGGAAACTAACAGATATTTCACCGAAGTCATTTTACACCAAGAGCGAGGATATTTAAGTTTTACACTAAGATCCTTGGTAATAAACCCCTCGAGATATTGATCAAGGTTTCAAAACCAAAACTCCCGAAAGAGCAACCTTGTCGTCCCAATTGGAGTCAAGCAAATAGCTGGATGCAAGTACAATATGATATGACGGTGAAGAACAGTGTACCTGCAAGAACAAATCCAATAACATCAATCTTGATTCCACTCAATACCTATAGTTTAGGCACACAAGCCGAAAGCGGCTTGCTGACAAATCCAGGTTAATAGATAAAGAGTATGTTCTAATCACAACGATCTTGACTGGCCTTATAACAGAAGAGAAGGACCATAGAATAAACAAGATCTCAAGGTTTGATAGACGTGATATAACAGAGCACAAGTACAATACAAAGAAGACTAGTAAACATAAACTAGTTTCCCGTAATAATTGCTTCTAGGCTTCTCGATCCCCAAGAGAAGACTTGTACTAATCCAGACTAAAGAACAAGCTTAAAGGTAACTGAAAGGAAAAGTGAATGAATACAATCTTCAATTCCGAAGAAGAGCTTGGTAGAGGGACAAAGCTTTTAGAATAGATACCACTCCTATTTATATTGATTAAGGCTTAGCTTTGAAATGATGCTAACTGAATTTCGGAAATTCATTAAAGCACATTTCCATATATGTTCTGAAATTCCTCACTTAGACTCATAACATTTAATGAGATCTAATACTCTAAAATTTTACATTAAAGAAAAATATATTTCATAAATGAAAAATATATTTCAATAAATGTTTGGCCAATAGCAACCAAAGCAAACAATACTATTAAGGTATATTCATTTCATTTACTTCGAAATATGGTGCTTGTCAAATATGCTCCCTGGGAAAGAACTCATTTCGAAAACGTGTACTTATGTTTCGAAAGTCTCCTTAAGGTATTATTACTTCCAAATGTAGTCATCAACTATGATAATGTCGACATCACTTCTTAGGCTTTGCTGGACGGGCCAAAATGATCTTAGGTGGGATCTGGTCCAACGTAGCTCAACGTTCCGCATAAACGTATCATAGCAGACGAGGACAAGCCTTGTGTGTTAAGCATAAGTGAACATGTAGGTTCAATGGACATTCTGAATCATACAAAAAGATATATCAATAAAGTACGGTGCATGATTCATCGAGCAATATCAAGATTTTGAATCTCCTGAATTCTCGATTCTAATATAGATTATCACATTAATGATATCCAAGAATCAAATCAAAACATCAAATGATAAATCAAATGAATATTTAATCAAGTAGTATATCCATACGAAGATCTAATCACGTACAGTATTGATCAGAAATCATGTGTCTACTAACTAGAGCGACGAACCATATTTTTTACTATGACTCAAACCAACTTAGTTGTACATTGAAGATGAACAAATTCAAACTTCAAATTGAGAATATCAAACTCATTAATTCGTTGAAGCACAAGTAGAGTTTGAACTTCGAAAATACGCAATCTAAGATAACCATCTTTAGGTTTCGAAATCTGCATACTGTTTGGCAGAAACCAAATTAAGGTTTCGGATCCTAAAGTTCATATATGATCAGAACCGAATTAAGGTTCCCAAATCAAGTTTCCATATAGCTAACCAAAGTAAGGTTTCGAACTTTAGATTTTGTTTTAACAAAACCTTGGTTAAGGTTTCGAAACAAGAAACACATATTAATCTCGTCACAAATGTTTGGTGTCGACTTGAGAGTCCATGTGGTCAAGACACGTTTCAGCATCACACCTTTTTGTCCTTGACGCACAGGTTATATTTCCCGGTCACATAAACCTTTAGGAAACCCCAGGGTGTACTAGACCTTTTAGAACTCACATGATCAAGACTCATTGGTCTCGATTATCAAGATATTGTTGGCCACGAAACATCATTTCGAACTCATGTTCTCTCATTGGTCACATTTTAAGTTTTGGACCGAATAACTTATGGATGCGAAAACCAAATTATGGTTTCAAAATAAAAGTTTAGTTTTACCAAAACCTACATTGAGGTTTCGAACTCTGAAAGTCCATAAGATGAGATAACAAGAATATGGTTTCGAAATCTAAAAGTGTGATATGACATACAAGATGTTCATATATAAAGAATCAATTAAATGATTCAGAACTTCAGTAATCAGAGCCAAACCATGACATAATATTCGAACTCATAACAACAGCATATCGAGTCTTCACAACATAAGTGTGAGTCACGATCTCTCTTACATTTAGCTCATACAAGTACGTGCTAATATCAATCCGACAGAGTCAAACTAGGTAAGTCGAGACACAATACTGTGATGGATTAAATCTCGTAATACTACCGAGACAACATCACAACTGATATATCCAATTCGAAGGTTTTAGGAAAAACCTTATATTACTTAGAGACGGAGAAGAAAAGAAACCTCTAAGCAATATGGAACGTCATAACTACAATAACAATATCGCAAGCGATAAAGCGGAGTTATATCTTAAGGCACACTGATCACAAGTGATCAAGTCATAACGTAAAGCTCAAGCATTAAGTTATGATTTTGTCTCTTGTAGCACAAGTGTAAAAGATAATGGAATCGCGTTATTTAAATTCACTAACCTCTTGAATAATGAAGCCAGATGTTATCATCTGATCTTCAGTATATTTCAACTATTCAAATAGTGATTCTAAATCCTACCAAAATCTTCCACAACCTAAAGTTAACTCAATGATGACCTTACCTAATGTGTGTTGTTTAGCGGTCGAGTTTTGATCACTAAAGTTGACAACTAAGCTTGACATACCAACACTCAGTGAGGTTGACCGAGTCATGCTCTAACATATAGCTTGATTGTAACCTTCTTCTACCACCATGTCTTCTTCAGTAAGAGTAATGTCTTTTAATGCAGGATCAGAGACAAGGGATATTCCTGAGACTTCTGGAACAGCAGTATAGCTTCCTGACCCACATGTTTTCTTTTTGTGTTGTGAAGCCCGCGATATAGCATTGAATATTGTTCCCTAAGCCCCTTGTCTCTAGCTGAAGTTTCCCTATTTCGGTTTTCCTCTTAAAAATCCATCTTAAGTTGTCGCATTTTCTGG
Organism: Papaver nudicaule; assembly: GCA_023529015.1. NCBI lineage: Eukaryota > Viridiplantae > Streptophyta > Magnoliopsida > Ranunculales > Papaveraceae > Papaver > Papaver nudicaule. The sequence continues at coordinate 16,074 of JAJJMA010209175.1, read as the reverse complement.
TGGGATAATGGACGAATATGTGGAAATGGCAGGGGCACCATTAATTCTGGAAGTATGCGCTTGGATTGATATTTTGTCGTGGTCGGGGCCTTCCTCCTTCCTTCTTCTGAAACAACTTGGATCGAAATACTTCTGAGGCGTCATTGATGGCTAGAGGAATATACTTTTGCACTCGTTCTTTCCAATAAGGCTAGGGCTGTCGCTGATGATCTTTGGTTGTCGCCGGGGGTTTCTTGCTGTGCTGGAATATTCTGCCTAGATCTGACAATGTTGCTTTTTCGTTGACGAAGAAGTACTTTTTGTAGAAAGCGTTCACCATTTCCCCTTGGTGTCGATGATATTGGTGGGATAATGTTGTACCGGGTGTAAGCTTTTCCAGTCAGAGACTTGGAAAATTCTTTGAGCCGTATATCATAATCACGTTCATGCTCTCCCAATGACTCCGCAAATCGGGATATGTGTTCATGTGCACTCCCACTCCCATCATATCTTGAAAACAGAGGGGAGATATGTGGTGTGTAAATTCGTTGTAGCCTGTTAGAATAGGGGGGTTGATACTGATGAGTCGGCTCTGGTTTTTTCTTTTCTTCATACCCTTGTAAGAATCTTTCCAGATCCTTGGTAGTGACATACTTGATTGACCAACCCTCATTTTTCTTCACTCCTCTCCCATGATCAGGAGTGTGTAGTCGTCGGGCATCACCATGCATGGATGTCCTCTTAATGTTACGATGTGGACTTCGAGCATTGATGACCATAGTTCTCTTCATGACTTCTGGTGGTGGACTTGGCTGAGACATCAAGGCTTCGTGGTAGGAGCATGCTCTGGCTCGAGGATCTGCCGTCTTCATTCGAGCAAAATGGATACTTTGGAGTAGGAAAATATTTGAGAGGAAAAGGCTCGCACTAGAGGAAGATGGTAAATGAGTTATGAGAACGGCTGGAATTGCAGTGGTGATGGCGCTGTCATTATCCATGGGTGTAAAAGTTGATTTGATGTCTGATCCTAACCTAAGTTTGTCCATCCTTAGATAAGGTTTTTTGGAACCGAGAGATTGATCTCCCACTGTGGTCGCCAATTATTCTACCCTGAAAAAAAAAATGTACTTCAAAAGAGTACTTTCAAGTTCGAGCGATCAAATATAGTCTAAACCAAGACAATGGTTGTTCCAGATTTGCTTCTGTCACAGATGATGAGATAGGGTTGGTCTTAGGGAGGGAGGCAGAGAAAGAGTGAGATCAGGTATTTCTAGTTGAAAAGTTGTTGTGTGGTTTCTGAACAATTTAGGAAAATGATGGTTGTCGAAGACAACTTAGTTTTCCTTAGGATTTCACAAGGATTTCCTTAGCTGGGATTGAATTGAATTTGATTTCAAGTTCAGGTTGTGCTAAGTTGAATTGAGTTGAGTTTGAAAAAGCAGGGAACCCGAAATACTACCAACTTTTCGTTTGGGTTCGTGAGTCTTGTGGTCAAATCTGGATGATCTTAAAAATCAATATCCAGATCTGTTAACCTGAGTTTGGATCACAAGTGATCAGTCCAACGCAAGACAGGGTCTTGCTAAATCCAATGGATGGATTGAGGACAACGATCAGGTTTATTAATAACGTACTTCTTGTGTTTGCTTTAATTATATAATCAGAGAAGATAATGCGGAAAGTAAAGCACACAAGTGTTTTTACCTGGAAAAACAATGCACCGTCTCTGCGTACTTTCGTAGTGCTCGAGATCAAAGTCGAACAAGACGAGCCTAAACCAAGTCAATGGCCGTTCACGTCTTGCTTCGGTCACAGAGAGGATAGAGGTTGATCTAGGGAGGGAAACAACGAAGAAACTTGAGATCAGGTTGAGAATGTGTTTTGGGTATAACAGTTCAAGATCTTCGTCGTGAAGGTGACTGGAAATCTCCAAGGCTAGAAGTGTGTTGGTTTGCTCAGGTGTGTCTGCTCTGAGGCTCTGGTGTATTCAAGTGTTATGAATATTCTGGTTGTTCTGAAAAGATGTTCTGCCTTGGAAGATAGAGGAAGCCTCTATTTATAGTTTTGAACCCACCCTGATCTCTCGACAGAGAAGGCGGAAGTCGTGGAAGAGTGGGGAGTGAAGGACATGAGTTGTGCTTGGTAACTGCTAGGATCGTGTAGATCATGTCCACTCAGCGCCACTTTCTCGTAATTGTTCATCACCTCTATCAGTTTCTTTCAACTGTCGTAGACCGCCAGACCAATACCCCTAAAGTTATCCCCCCGTATGATGTTTTGATGTCTCGAGTGATACACAGATATTGCGTAGTTGTGTTGAGTTGAGTTTGAGTAGAGTCGTATGACTAAGACGTCGTGACCAGCGTTGTGGTGCTTTCAAGACACGTGTAGTAGATGCATAGGAGTGGCCTTGGCTGTTGGCCAAGGCAAGAAATTCATGGCGCCATGGACTTGTGGCGCAATAGCCTAAGGGGCTACGGCCTTGGCCTTTGGCCAAGACCAATTTCTAAAGCGCTTGTTAGCGTTGAGTTCTGTTTTCATGGCGTCATGGCTCATGGCGTCACGGCCTTGGCCTTTGGCCAGGGCCAACTTGTTTTGTTGTGGCGCCATGGTTCATGGAACCACGGCCTTGGCCTTTGGCCAGGGCCAACTTGTTTTGTTATGGCGCCATCCAACTTGTTTTGTTGTGGCGCCATGGTTCATGGCGCCACAGCCTTGGCCTTTGGCCAATGCCAACTTGTTTTGTTGTGGCGTCATGGTTCATGGCGCCACGGCCTTGGCCTTTGGCCAAGGCCAACTTGTAAGGCCAACTTGTTTTGTTGTGGCGCCATGGTTCATTGCGCCACGACCTTGGCCTTTGGCCAAGGCCAATTTCTCGTGCACTTTCGTGGTGCCATGATATATGGCGTTATGGTTTTGGCCTTTGGCCAACTTTGTTACAGCTGGTGTGTTCTGGCTATGCCGCCTTGGTTGTGGTGTGCGTGTTTGCGCTACAGCGTACTTGAATTCATGGCGTGCTTATCCATGGTATGTTAGACCACCCTGAACTTAGGGTGTGGTCTGTTTAAGCCTGTTCAGGCTGTTGTATACCTCTCAGATAGCTCTGGACAGGCTTAGAGCTTCGGTATTCCTGAGGTTTTCATTGGGACTCAGATATTGAGTTGCACTTTTAGAGGAAATCCATGAGGATGCGTCTCTATTAACTCTTCACCATGTACCATTGAGCAATCTAGTTCTGATATCGAGGAATTCGAGCCGATGTCGACATGAAGCAGATTAAATGGGTTTATATGCTGATGAGATTCTCAGTACTGCATTATAATATCATCCTCTCCACCGGGAGTTATAAGAGAGAACTCATAGGGAGTATATTCAGCTCGTAGAATAGGTTGCATTCTGAGCTACAGAGATATGCCTGAATAGGTGATGGCCCTTAGGTAACGCGTAGTTAGAGAGTAGTTTTACAATTTTGTCCCTCTCCCATTTTTCACCATCTACATTAAGTCCCCTGGTTAGTGTGGAACAATAATGTTTCATACTAAGCATTCGGATGGTGATAGCAACCTTCAAGAGTATTAGTCTCTTTTTTTTTTTATTAGATGTATGAAGGACTAGGTCTTAGTGTTAATGCCCCGGAGAATTGATAGCTAGCAAGCTTGTGCGCAAAGAAGTTTTTTCTTTTAGGGTACACATGAGCATAGGTGAGGGGAGAATAGGGGAGTGGGCATGGCGCTATGGCCATGGCGCCACGGGATGCGGCGCGGACGGCCGTGGCCATGGTGCCTCGAAATCCGTGCCCTTCCGCTTTCTTTCCTTTTCTCTTTTTTTTTTTACGCCAATCCTAAGGTTGGCGGGATTTAGGAGAGGTCTTGGGCTTCTCGTCCCTTTTTTTAAGAGTTTCACTGGGCCTAGGACTCTTATAATGATGTGTATATATATTCATGTCTAGGTTAAATTTTCAATAAAGAAGGGAAAAGAGAGGCAAGTTTCTCAGAGCAGTATTTCTTTTCTTCCTTCTTGATTTACTCTCTTTAATCTATATTTGCTAATCTCGTTCATCATGTCGTCAAGTGGAGCTACAACACGGACTAACAAGGTAATCTAGGGTTTAGGCGACCTATTTTTATTTATTTTTTATTTTTGCTCGTGATATTATATATATGGGGTAAGATGATGTAGTGGCGCCACTAGGTGTGGCGCCACGAGTTGGGCAACACGGCCTTGGCCTTTCGGCCAAGGCTAAACTGGTGGCGCCATGAGTTTGGCGCCACGCATACCCTTGCACACTTTTTTTTTTTTTAGATATATATATGTGTGGCATATATATACGCTCCTCCGTGAGGGAGGAGCAAGTTAATGGCGCCACAGGTCGTGGCGCCATGGCCTTGGACGGCAATGGCCTTGGCCTAAGGGCCAAGGCCAACTTGGTGGCGCCATACATATGGCGTCACCCATGCTCGTGTGTAGGGATTTTTTTTTTTTAATATGTCGGGTTGCATATGTACTCTGATAAGCGTGTATGCCTAACTACTCATGTTATTGAAGAAATACGAGCAGTGGTGACTTACTTGAGATTGTTTGCATGTTGCAGAGAAAACGAAATGATGGTGCCATTCCCGTGCTTCCTACTATTGGGATGCCTAGCGCTGAGGACAAATTATTTGAGGCGTATAAAGAGATTGGAAAGAGGACCACTCCACTTGTGAGCCGGGCCAACCCAGGGGCTCGTTTTGCTCCAAAATACAACAGTAAGACCAAGTCCGTGTCATCAGTTGTTGTGCCTGGTGAGATCATCAGGTTCTCGTTGCAACGAGGTGAATATGAGGCTTCCTCTATTGACTTTTGTGCTCCTAGAGCTCCTCTGGACCAGTGGATCCCTTGGTTGGATTCCATGTTGAACGACGAGAAGGTGTATAATATCTTAGAAGAAGTCGGGATCGCACATGCGGTGCAAGCGTCCGGAAAGCTGAAGGTGCATGTAGACGTTGATGGCATCGTCGCTTTCGTCTCTCGCTAGTGTGGATCCACAAATACTGACGTTGCGGGCTTTGGGGAGATCGTCATTTCTCTGGAGGCAGTATCATCTCTGTACCATCTTCCAGTACTCGGGATACTTCCGAGGGACTATCCGGGACTCCCTTGCGATGTCGTGGTTGATGAAATAAATGCGAAGATTAGAGATCTTTATTTGTCAAATGCTTCTGCTGATGAGAATTACACCAGGTGGATCCATCATTGGTACTCGTCTGGAGATAGGAGTGACGCTCTTAGTAACACCAAGGTTATAGCAGCATTCCTCACACTCTGGTTGTCACGGGACATATTTGAGGACGATCCCGTGGGGACACTGAAGCCTTGTGTCGTTCCATACGTTGTTCGGCTGGCGCAGGGTACGCCTTTACCAATTGGTAGTTTGTTCCTGGGCTGGGTTGCACTGACACGGACGCAAAGACGCGGATACGACACGACACGGATGTGTACGCGGCAAGTTGTCAAAATCAACAGGACGCGGACACGTTATGAAATCAATGATATTTCATACTAAAATATAGATATTATGAACATGACATCTCAATAACGCTGCTAAATTGTCGATAAATCTAAATACATTAAATGAATGAGCATACATATGGGTTTAATAATGTTTGTATTGAAAATTCTGGTAGTATTAACAGACATTCGTATTAAATTATGTGTGACATATACATGCGACGTCACTGATGTGTCTGACGCGGAGACTCGCGCGTCCAAAAGTCGACACGAGTCTGACGCGGACACGATACTAAATTAGGCGTGTCCGTGCAACCCAGTTCCTGGGGTCCCAGTACGCGCATCTTAGTGCTCTGTCCAGTAGTATGTCTAGCTCTTCCACGGGTCGTATTTCGTCGTTCATCAACCTCCCTTTTCTTCAGGCTTTCTTGTGGGAACACTATGTGAACTTCGCTCCACGGGGTGGTCTCCCTTCAGATTCGCTGGAGCATGTCAGGATCATGTGGTGGAGTGACAAACAACCTAAGGACTCGGTAAAGTTGATAGATTTTCTGGACAGGGATGAGTGCGTCTGTTTTTGTCCATGGTGTAACATTCCTGATGATAGAGTCTTTCAACTCGAGGTTGCTGCGGAGGCTGATGAGGTTCTTTTGCGTTCTCGCTCTCGCTGTGTCACTAACATCTAGTACGACGGGCAGCAGGTGTTCATGTGCAGTAGTGTCTCGGGTTTCATCTTTGGCTTTTACCAGGGCAGGTTGGTGAGGCAGGCGTACAACATTGACAGAGCGGCGCGGTTCATGGGATCGACCAGGACGTGCCTTTGGATCGTTCCCTCCCTCCGTCCAAGGAGGATTTACGCGAATACTTAGACCCTACTCAGGATCCCGGGAGGAGAGTCGTCTTCTTAGTTGCCGATAGACTGATGAGGGTCACTCCTGAATTCAATCTATTCTGGGATTACACCCTGACGGTCTTGGGTAATTTTGTGAAGAAGTAGAACACGAACGATAGACCCACTTTCGCTCTGACACCTCAGGTAATTTTTTTTTTTTTTGTTCATGCATGCGTTTTCGTTTACCTTGCCTAGATTAATCGAGATTATTTCCCCTGGTGACAGATGGCGCCTCCTCCAGTCGTTCACCTAAGAAGAGGATGAAGTGTAATAGGATAGGGTTACCTGAGGGCCGCTTCATTGGTCTTTCCTCAGTGATGAGTTCATATCCTTCTCCATCTCGGGTGAGTCGTTCATGTTCTGGTGGGGGTTTCTTGTTTTATATAGATGTGTCCCCTCTGGTTGATCCTCTTTTACCATCTTTGCAGGGTGGTTCAGTATCGAAGGAGTGTGAAGATGCCACGGAGTCCCCAGCTGATGTCGTCGAGACGAGAGATGAGGTAGACGAGTCCATTGGTGTTGGTCCTCGTGTTTCTTCTCCCGAAACTGATGATCCTGAGTTTTCCCAGGTAAGGCTCATTGCTTCTTTATGTCTTTGTTGGCCGTGCTTCTCCTTTGGGTTTCCTCTCTGCATCATTAGTGAGTAGTCGACTAACCACCCAAGGTCTTGTGTCTGTATTAGCAGGAGAATGAGGGTCGCGTTGATGCTGTTGTCTCGGAGATCGCGGGAACACTAGAGAGTGGGAAGAGCTTGAGTGACGACGTGGGGACGACTGTTCCCAGGGTTGTTGGCGAAGTCGTTCTGAATGATTCAGGAGCGGTTTTCCCTCTGAGACAATCACCAGGTGGCGGCGTGGACGTCACTCCTTCAAAGGTTGTTAGCAAGGTTGTTTCAGCCGAAGTGGAGGTGGCTATCTCTTCAGCTGAGCAGGCATCTAATGGTGGGGGTGAACCTGGAGCCCGCCTATCCTGGCGCCGGAGTTGCCTTCCCTTCATCCGCAAGCAAACTTCGACTTGGCTACGCCTTGGTAGGCAATTTTTCGGTGTTGAACGAGTATCAGACACTGTATGACCAGATTTGGAGGAAATTCGGCCACATTGCTCATAATGGGGAGAAGCGGCTACTTTCTGAGTCGATGGTGGGCACCCTGTTGTCGAGGGTATCAGAAATGATGGTCCAGCCCCTTGATTCCGTTGATCCACTTGACGTCCAAGACTGGGATGATTCTATAGTTGTGGCTGAATCTCAAGGCTTCAATGTGGCTTGGCTACGTGACAGGTTTGAGAAGGCCAAGGCTCGGGGTTCTCAAGAGGTTCTCCGGGAGAAGGAGAAGAAGGTGGCAGAGTTGAAGGTCGAGTTGCATAGGGAGGAAAGAGAGCTGGAGCGGCTAAGGTTATCTTGTGAGGGTGTATCTAGTAGGGTTTTGAGTGATTTTCTCGACTAGTAGTGTTTTTTTAAGATTGTGTTTTCTAAGAGATATTGAAACAAAATATTTTTCTTAATTAATCTGTTGTAACGAAATCCTATCTACTGCACGCTATGTTGCGCTGCTTTAGAGGAATGTAAATATAACAAATAGGAGTCCTAGTGTCGGCCTCCTTTAGGTTTTCGGTGAAGCATTGCTAAACCGAGCCCACTCCCACAGTCTGCGTGGCAGGAAGTGAATCACTGCCAGGCAGGAGCTCCTCTGCCCTTTTGCGAAACCTCTCCACATATGCAACTGCGTTCTCACCCGCTTCTTGCTTTAGGCTGAACAATTCCATAAACTCTTTGAAGTCTGGGATGGTTTCCAGGACTTCGGGTGGTATAACATAGGGAATTTCTTCGCCTTCTCCTCGGATCTTAATGCTGCACGGCTTATCACGTACGATTCCGGATTCCTGAAGGGCCTTGATGAAGATCCTAATAGCTGTGCCAACGTCTATTGCGGGATTTCCAGAGTTTTCCTTTCCGACAGGTCTTCTTGTGGTGAGTCCCCAATGACTTGGGGAATGTGGGTTATCATATAAAGGAGGGGTAGGCAAAGTACCTTCCTGGTCGAGGGAGTTTCCATTGGTTCTCTTGAGCTCTGCAGATAGCGTTGTCGTTGCCTCTTCTGTGCAAACTGTTCCATGAACGCCAGAGGAAGCGTCTCTTGATTGTTGTATACCCATGGGCGTCCCAATACCATGTCGCTCTCGACGACTCCCTTAACAATGTGAAACTCTGCTATGGTTGGGAACGTGGCGATTTCGACGGGAAGGTCGATCCACCCGTAAGTGCGTACCTCAACTCCGTTAGGGCCTTTGATGATGGCAGGGGCGTGGATCGCTCTGCTGCGAGGTATATTAACAGCTCTAAGGGTCTTGACTGAGATGATGTTGACCGGGCATTCCGGGTCGACGAGTGTCTTCGGGAATTCAACATGAGAGAGGCGAGCGGTGGTGAGGAGTCCCCAGCTTTGTCCTCTTGTTGGCTCCTCCTGCTGGGACGTTGTCTGCTCATCGGTTTCCTTGAAGGGTAGGCGCTGGCCCGACACCACCATGTTAAGCGCCGTGAACATGTCATTTCGTTGTGGTTTCGAGAGACAGAGTGTCTCGCATAGCTGGTACATTATATCCTCTACTCTCTTGTTTACCGGTTCCTTAGGGAAGGTGAATGCTCGTACTGGTAGAGGATCTTGATATACACCTTCGTTCCCCAGGTGTAATTCCCCGGACTCCGCCTTGGCTTGGAAGATTCGCTTAAGGCTAAAGCAATCCCTAGTAGAGTGAGTAGTGACTCGGTGATAGCGATAATACCTCGGGCTTGCCACTTCTTCAGCTGTAGGTGGTTGTCGTATCGGAGGGAGTTCGATTGCCCTGTCCTGGATCCAAGTGTCCAACAACTCTAGCACTTCCTCCATGGGGAACGGGTAGTCTGGTATCTCTGGTTTGGTTTTTTGCCTCCGCATCTCTGGTTGTTGTTGTGGCCCTCCTTGGTTCACGTTTTTATTCGGGGTCCCTGGAGTTGAATTAGTGCGTTTTGGATGCGTTACTTCCGTGGCAGGACCTTTTCTCTTTCCTCCTTCGCTAATGGCACCCATAGATGGCAAACTGTTATTGTATTGTTTGTTAATCAGCCTTCTATCACCACGAGTAATACGGGTTTCTTCGCCTCTGAGGGGCTTAGTCCTTTCCAATAGGGCAGGTGCAGTGGTGGCGGATCTCTTCGCAGCTTCATGGAGTTCGGAGAAGGTCTGAAAACGGAGGTTCTCCAAGAGGGCTCGATAGACGGGAATCATTCCGTTGATGCAGAGTTCCACCAGTTGTTGCTCCGTGATATTCGGATCGTGGCAGTCAAGGGCTTGGATTCTGAACCTCTTGACGTATTCGTTTGGGTGCTCTCTGGGTCTCTGGAACATTCTGCCGAGGTCGGATAGCGTTATCTGCTTAGACACGAAGAAGTATTTGCGGTAGAACGCGCTCACCATCTCGCCCCATGTGCCGATGTTGTTCGGAGCGAGATTATTGTACCAGGTATAGGCTCTTCCAGTGAGAGACTTCGAGAATTCTTTGAGCCTTAAAACGTGGTTGTATTCGTGTTCTCCCAACGACTCCAGAAACCGCGAGATGTGTTCTCGTGCATTTCCAGTTCCGTCATACAAGGAGAACATGGGGGGCACATACAGTCAGATCCTTAATCCATCTCATGATTACTTCATTCAATTGGTCTGATCTGATTCTATTATAGCATTTAATCTCAAATATTCTACTGGAAAATTTTCCAGTATGAATAACTTTAGGGTTTCAAATTCTGTTAATGGGGTTGATGTTACAAATCTTCCTGAGAAAGGTAATCATCTTAACTCTCCTTCAATTAAGATTGCTGATGATTTCATAGATGAAACTGTGGATGAATGGAAATTTAGCTTAATAGGTAGACTGGATTTTGTTCAACTTAAGATTGAAGACGCAAAAATTGCGCTTCGAGAACAATGGAAACTAACATGATTTGTTCAGTTAATTCCTCAAGGTAAGGGTTTCTTTATAATTCAATTGGATAATGAAGAAGATAAAAATCATATATGGAATGGTCTTTGGATTGTTGATAATCAGGCTTTGAAACTAAGAGAGTGGGAAGCCAAATTTCAGCCTGAAAATCAAAGATCCAACACTGCTTTTGCTTGGGCTCACTTCCCTGGTTTGCCAATTGAGCTATGGAAGGATAAAATTCTTTTGTCTATTGCAAAAACAATTGGAAGACCAGTTAAAATAGATGATACAACTTTAAATAAAGTGATGGGTTATTATGCAAGTGTATTTATAGAAATTGATATGACTCTGCCTATTCCGAATAAGATTTGGATTGATAGTAAGTTAGGTGGGTTTTTTCAGAAGGTTTATATACCTAAAACACCTTTATTCTGCAACCACTGCAAGACTGTTGGTCATGAAGAGAAGATATGCAGATATAAGAAAAGAGAGGAAATGGTTCATGAGGTGCCAAAGAAACAAGAATGGGTTTATAAGGCTAGAAGAAACAATAAAAATGCTGCTAAGGAAGATACTTATATTCCTTTTGATCTATGCCCTGATACTCCAATTGTTAATTCTTCTTTAAATCAGCATAAAGAAGTTCCTGAAGTGGAAGAAGGAGAGTTTATTAGTTCCCCTATACAATTTGGTGAAATTACAACAGGTCAATACCATGTACTTCAGACTGTTAATGATGATATTTTTGATATGCCTGTTGATTTTCCTGTTATGGAAGTTAACAAGATGTTAGATGTTGGGTCTAGTGTTCCATCTACTACTAAAGTGGTTAAGATAATTAATGAGAAGCCAATGGAAGTGAGTGATTATGAAGAATCAGAAGATAATGCTGAAGAAGAAGCTTTCATAGCGGAAGAATCATGCTTTGATAAAGTTGAGGAAGTTGCTAGTAATACTCAAACTGATTTTGTGAGAATTATTCAGACTATAAATCAAGCTGCTGAAGTAAAGAATAAAGGTAAGGGAAGGCCTTCTGCTGCTTCTCGTAAACCCAAAAAGAAATGAGGGTAGTATATTGGAATGTCAGAGGCTTGAGGAGATTCCAAGCCAAAGACAAGTTAAGAAGTTTAGTAAACCAATGTAATCCTACTTTGGTCTGGGTAGCAGAACCAAAAGTTGAAGTTAGTAATAGCTTTAGCAATAAAATTTGTCTTCTATGCACCACACTATAATACATAATTCTGATGCTACAAAGAAGGGTAATATTTGGCTTTTCTGGAATGCCTCAATTGATCCTCCAATTGTAGTTTCAATTTCCAGACAAGCCATTACTGTTAATGTGGGAGGAGTTTTGGTCACTGGTATTCATGCTCATGTGCTTCTAAAGGAAAGAAGAGCTCTATGAGAAGAATTAAGAAATATTAGTATATTGGATCTTCCTTGGCTAGTAATTGGGGATTTTAATGCAATCTTAGCAGTGACAGAGAAGAAGGGAGGAAGGGAACCAAATCAAAGCTCAATGCTGGAGTTCAATGATTGTCTTAATTCCTGTGGGTTACTGCAAGCTCAAAAGTCTGGTATAGAGTTTTCTTGGTGTAACAATAGAATAGGCAGAAGAAGAATTCTATGCAATCTTGATAGGGCAGTTTATAACTTAAAATGGCTTGAAAAGTATAAGGATTGGACTTACAAAGTTGGTTCAAGAGGTGTCTCAGATCATAGTCCATTACTTGGGGCTAATTATCATATTCCTAGACCAGCAAATGTCCCTTTTAAGATTTTGAAGATTTGGTTGCAACATGAGGGATTCAAATTACTAGTTCAAAATGCTTGGGATGAAGAAATTATTGGAAATCCTGCTTTTGTATATATGCAGAAAATGAAAAAGCTTAAACAATTAGTTAAGGAATGGAACTGGTCTGTATTTGGTGACTTGAAAGAGAAAATGAAAGAGGCTGAAAGGAAAGTATTTCAAGCTAATGTGGCATCTGATCAACAACCTGAAGATACTATTCTTTTAAACACATTAATTGAAGCTAGAAAATATCAAGAGGAAGTAACTAGCCAGAACAGAATTCTATTGCAGCATAAATCAAGGATTAAGTGGCTAAAAGAAGGTGCAGCAAACACAAGGTTCTTTCACACTAATATGAAAATTAGGCAACAAAATAATGCTATTACAGATCTTGAAGATAGTAATGGGACAATTTTAACTGATCAGAGGCAGATATCTGACTTATTGGTGAATCATTATGAAGTGAAATTCAGAGCTCAACCAATACAGTTAAAGGATAATATTCTTGATGCAGTCCCTACAGTAATAAATGAGGCAGATAATGATATGTTGAAGGCTACTCCTGATAAATAAGAAGTGAAGAAAGCAGTATTTGAGCTTGATCCTAATAGTGCCCCTGGCCCTGATGGATTTCCTGGTTTCTTCTTTAGGTTTGCTTGGGATATTATAGGAGAGGATGTGGTTGCAATGATTCAGTTTTGTTGGAATAAAGGCTTCATTCCTAAAGGCCTTAACTCTAACTTCCTTCTTTTACTGCCTAAAATAAAAGGTGTAAGAAAGGCTAATCAATTTAGGCCAATTGGATTGGCTAATTTCAGTTTCAAGATATTTACTAAGATCATTAATTCAAGGCTTGGCATTCTTCTTCATAAAGTTATATCCCATCAGCAAAGTGCTTTCATCAAAGGCAGGTGTATACAAGATCAAATTATTCTTGCTTCAGAGATGGTTAATGAGTTAGATGTTAAGAGAAGAGGAGGAAATGTTGGCCTAAAAATTGACATTACACAAGCTTTTGACTCTCTGAGTTGGGACTTCTTATTTGCAGCAATGTCTAAGTATGGTTTTTCTCAGCAGTTTATTGAATAGTTAAGTATTCTCTTTCAGTCAGCTAAGCTATAAGTGTTGGTGAATGGAGGGCCAGTGAGATTCTTTTCTGTTGGTAGGGGTTTAAGACAAGGAGACCCACTTTCTCCTATTTTATTTATGCTAGCAGAAGATGTGTTAAGCAAAAATCTAACTAAAATGGTTGAAGATATAAAACTTATTCCTATGGTGAACAGAGGAGGTATTCAGCCTACTCACATCTTCTTTGCAGATGATGTTTTCATTTTTTGTAATGGTCACAAAAGATGCACTGAAGCTCTTATGCATATGTTATTGGAATATCAGCTTGCCTTTGGTCAAGTGATAAACAAAGAAAAGAGTAACTTTGTGGGTGGTGTGACAAAGAACAAAAAAGAGCAAATTGCTAATGTATTCCAGATGCCTTTGTCTTCTTTTCCAGACAAGTATTTGGGGGTTATGCTAAAGCCAGGAAAAATAAGATCACAGCAGTTGTGGGGAGTGGTGGAACTTTTTCAAGGAAAACTAGCAAGCTGGAAAGGTAAACTATTGGCTTTCCAAGAAAGAGTGTTTTAGTCAAGCATGTGCTCAGTAGTTTGCCCATTTATAATATGGCAGTGTACAAATGGCCAGTGAAAATTATAAAAATCTGTGAGCAAATTATGAGAAATTTTCTATGGTCAGGAGACCCTACAGCCAGAAAATTAGTTACTCTGCATTGGGATAAGGTCTGTTCACAAGTTGATGAAGGTGGACTAGGCATTAAGAAACTTGAAGTAGTTAACAAAGCAATGCTCATGAAGCTGGTATGGAGAATGATGAATAGTGAGGAAGAATGGGCTAGATTCATAAAGGCTAAGTACATTAAAGATGGTAAGGTTACTACTTCATACAAAAAGTCTTATATTTTACCAGGTATCAAATGGGTGTTTGAAGATGTTCAGAAACACATTAGATGGTTAGTAGGTGAAGGAAATATCTCTATGTGGGATGACAACTGGATTTTTGAAAATTCTCTAAGAGAACTATTTCCTGAGAATGAATACATAACTCAACATCCTGAAATGAGAGTAGCAGACATTATTGTGGATGGAGAATGACATGTACCAAGTAATCTTCTAGTATTTTTCTCAGCAGAAGACTTGCCAGTGATTAAAAGTGGTGCTGATGAAAGGATTTGGAGTGGAGAATTATCAGGCTCATTTACAACCAAGTCTGCAGTAACAGTTATAAGTACTCATTATCCTAAATGTCACTGGACTAAATATGTCTGGTATAATGGTTTACATCCTACTACTACTAGCAACATATGGAAAATAGTAAGGAATGTGTGTGCAACAGATGATAATTTGAAGAAAAGAGGGATTCATCTGGCTTCCAGATGCTACTTGTGTGGGAGAGATGAAGAATCAATGGAGCATATACTATGGTATTGCAATTTTAGTGAGATAATATGGCACTGACTTGGAGGTATGTTTCAGTTTCTTCACCCTTTAAACTACAATGACATTATAACTTTTGCAAAACAAAAAAGCAGTGCAGTTAAGGAAGTCTGGCTAATTGATGCATCCATTACAATGATGGAATTATGGTTCCTTAGAAACATAATAGTATTTGATAATGCAGTGCCTAATATTCCCAGTTTTAAGAAAAGAATACTTCAATTTACTAAAGATTGTGAGGTCAGGATGAAAGGAATTATGTGGGACACTAGTTATGACCATCAAGTACTCAGGAATTTTAACATCACAAAAAGGCAGATGAAGTATCAAAGAATAACAGAATTGCAGTTCTCTCTTCCTGCTCATGACCAACTGTTAGCTTGTTGTGATGGTGCCTCCAGAGGAAACCCTGGAATGGCTGGTTTTGGTTTCATTAGCAGAGACTATAGGGGTAACTTCATTTTTGCAATGTATGGTGGGCTGGGAGTTGCATCTAATTTCTTAGCAGAGATAATGGCAGTAGTTAGTGCTTCAGAATGCGCAATCTCTCAAGATTCTTGCAGGCTTCTTGTATACTCTGATTCTCTGTCAGTAGTGAAGCTTTTTAGTGCTGATAAAGTCCCTTGGTTCATCAGAAATAGATGGGTTAAAATCAGAGAAGTTTTGGAAGTGAATTTGGTTCACAGTTATAGAGAGATCAATTTCTCAGCTGACAAACTTGCAAAAAAAGGCGCTGCATTATCCAAGGGTGAAACAAATTTTCATGTAGTTAAGCCTCCCTTCCTTGATAGTTTAGAATCCCCTTATGTCAAATACTATAGATTTCACTGATTCATTGTAATGTCTTTCTGTTTTTCAGTTTTGCTTCTGCGAAGCTTTAATTTCTGCTATATTTGTAACTTTACCATTTTGGTTATTAATGAAATTATTGATTGAGTAAAAAAAAAAAAAGGGGGAAACATACCCTTTGGGGAGAGTAATCCTCTGCACTTCGTGGGGGTATGGTGGTCGGTGTTGGTGGACAGGTAGCGCCACCTCTCTTCTCAGTTTCGTAGTAGTCTATCTAGGTCGTCCGCCGTGACGTAGCGAGATGGTTGTCCTCCTCTTTGGCGAGATTCTTCTGGGAGAGAAGGTGCTTCGTCATCTCGGATGTGGATAACAATCAAGCGGGCACCTGTAGCAGCAGCTTCAGGGGTCTCCTTGTCTGGTGAACTCGACAGCTTCGAGGTTAGAGTTTTGAGACAATCCAGGATTCCTAGTTGAGTGTCGAACATCTTGTCTTGACTTTCTGTGAGGACGTCTTGTCGTCTAGCTAATTCATCCATGGTTAATGCTCCCGATACTCCCTTTCCTTTCTCGGCTGTAGCGCCGACCTTAGCTGTGGAGGGAGGATTCTTGCCAGAGGTGTTGGTTGGAGCACTAGGAGTCATCGGGGTGATGGGAACCGCTTGGATGAC
>JAJJMA010209161.1:0-10053 GCA_023529015.1 Papaver nudicaule | reverse complement strand
TTTGAATTGTTCTCTGGCTATGAAGAAATAAATTTGATCCTGTGCCGTAACGCAATCTTCTGTTGTATGTCCATAATATTTATGGAATTGACAGTAGTCTCTTGAATTCTTTGTGTGCTTTGGCTGATTACCCCTGCTTCTGGGATATCTTATTTCACTTGCAAATTCGGACTGCTCGATAGTCCGAAGAGCATCCTCGATGGGTACGCAAAGCTTTGGGAGTTTCCTATCGTGAAAGGCAGGGAATCCTGGCTTAGTTTTCCCAAATTTTCTGATTCCTTGTCTTACTGGCTGCTGCTTCCTTCAAACTCTCCTCGAGAGTTGTTTCCTCTGTTATCGTTGTATTTTCTATTGTCGTGGTACTTTCCATCTCCGAATTTTCCTTCGTTTCCATAACGACCATTATCCTCTTGTCTTCCTCGCTTCGACGGATCCCCAAATTGAGTATTCATTGTTTGACCTCGTTCTTCGAGTGATAAATTGTTTATTGAGTGGACCTGTTTTAAGATGGTTTCCTTCCCCAAGGTTGCTTGTTCTTTGATCTCTTCCAAGGTAATTCGCTCCTTCTGGTATTTTCGGAGATCTTGTAGCGTCTCTAGGTTCTTGGAGAAGAGCCTGTCATATAGAGGATGGTTTTTATCAAGAGCGTTGAGGAATGCTCGTATTTTGTCCTTTTCTGTAGCTCCGTTCCCCACCTCTACGCACTGTTCAGTCCATCTGTTTGTCAGGCTCTTGGTGGTTTCTCCTGGCCGTACCCGGATGCTGAATAATTTTTCCACCCCTGACTTGGAGGAGTTGTTGTATAGGAAGTGTAGTATAAAGACTTTGGACAGTTCCTCGAAGGAAGAGATCGAGTTGGCTGGGAGGTTGTCATACCAAGCGAGGACTTCTCCTTTCAAGCTAGAAGGGAAATATTTACAGAGCACTTCATCTCTATCAGCATAAGCCAAAAAGACTCGGAGATACATCTTAATATGCACGGTTGGGTCTCCCGTGCCATCGAAGATTGATGTGAAGGTGGGCATAATGCATTTTAATGGAATCGCCATTGAGAGGATTTCTGGACTTTGAGGTGAGTGAATGACATCATTCATTGCTTGCGTGAGTTTAATCTTGTCGCTTGACTGGATCCTGTTGTCGAAAAGCTCGGCTCGGAGTGTCTTGATCTGGTCCAGTATTACCTGCTGTAGGGCTCTAGCTTCGGCGTCCTTCTTCGTTTGGTTACCTTCGCTGAGTATCTGTATGCTTTCCTTCGGATATGCTCCTGGTTCGGTCCTTTTGCTTGATACTGTGATCCCGCGGCCTTTGCTGACGCCCTTGGTCTTGACGTATGTTTTGGATACAGAGTGTTCCTTCGTTTAAGATATATTGTTTGGACGAGAGTGTCCTTCGCTGCATCCTTTGTAGTTGGATGCAGACTTTTCTGCCACCTTTTTATTTGCTTTGGCTAGTTGATTTTTTAGATTTTTTATCTTTCTGTTTTTCAAAATTAACTTCTGAACTGTGCAGCTCTCTCCGTATTTTCTTCGGTTGGTTGGTGTAAAGGCATGTCGTTGTCAGGGACGGCCGCTTCGTCTTCATTTTCGTCGTTTTCGCCATTTTCTTCTTGTACTTGCTGCCGAGGTAGCTCGTCAGCCTCTGGGAATCCTTCTCTCTCTGGGCGTAAGTCCTCTACATGCGCTTCGTCCTCTTTTACTTGTTCTCTATGTTGGACTGTGCTAGCTGCCACCTCGGGTGATAACTCTTTACTCGTTGAAAATCTGGTGTAATGTTGTCTCGAGGAACCGGTCCCTTGCCTCGAAGATCCCACTCGCTGCTTCGGAGCCTTGTCAGATTTCGAAGCCATTCTGGTTGTAACCTGTCAGAAGACAAAAAACCCGTGAGGTCCAAGGCGGCTACTGCAGTGTACTATGTCGGCCATGTTGGTCTGTACGTTGCAACATTTTTTTATCGTGCGAGTTTTTAGCGTAGGTCGTATTTAGATAAGTATATCCATAACTATATTTTTTGTCTTTTAGCCAAAACCATCTTTCCCAATGATTCCTGCATAGAAATTTATTTCCAAATGTAGCAGGCACTTTGAAAACCCTAAAAATAGGTCTAAAAGATTTTTTCCATAATCGTTTTCTTATAGCCGATCCTGATTTTAAAGCATATACAATGAAAATCAACTACCATTCTTGAATGAACTTCATCATGTCAGGGTTTGAAACCCCTAGACGATGACCTGACCATCTGATGATTTGCTCTTAAAAACCCTTGAACATGCTAAAGCCTTTAAGGATCTTTAGACGTTTAAGGTATTGGAGCGTTTTTAAAGAACAAGCTTTGAAGATCTTTGAAAGTTTGAGAAAATCTACGGAAAATTTGAAAACCCGAAAAATCACAGGCAAACCCTAAGTTGTTTTAATCAGTCCCTGTTTCTAGCGCCAAACTGTATGAGTAGAAAATCTGCATAGGTACATGGTGTTCTATAGCCCTCAGATCTCACTCACACACACAGTCATTCAAACATGATTCAAGGTACAATGACCTCAAGAACAATACCGAAGATATGTAAAAATACATTAATCAGAAGAGTAAATGTATGATGATTTGTATTTCAGTGTTGCAACTACATGGATTATGATCCTAAGGAGCTAGAGGAGATACAGACCTAATCCCTCTCTTGCCGCTTAGGTTACACCCCAAAAAATTCCCACCCTTACAATGTTCTCCAAGCTCGCTTTATATAGGCCGATCTTGGGTGGTTTACAGCTAATAAGACAAGGGACTCAATCGTGGTGGTGTCAGTCCTTGTCGAGTAAGGCGGTTCCTTCGGCGGTACTCCGAAGATGGCTCTGGGGCTTCGGTCCTTTGGGGCAGAGTCCGAATCCCTTTCTTCTGATTCTTCTCTCGGTGTCCTCGGTCTCACCCTTCTTTGGTTTGATCCCGAGGCTTCGCCATTACTTCTTCTGGCGCGATCTTGCTTCTTGGATCTCTGACACGTGTCCCGAGGGGTTTTACCCTCCATAGTTTACCTCTTTCCTTTCCTTGTATCGAAGATGCGAGGAGAGGAAATTCCCTTTTTTAGCCACCTCTTCCTTACCAAGTATCCCCACTACTTGCCAGGTGCGAGTTTTTCGACACGTTCTTCCTATACTCGAGGATTTCGCGGCTTTTTACCTTCTGACCGGTAACGCCGGTTCCTCTTTTACTATTTAAGTTTTGGTTATCCCTCTAAAAATACCTTAGTCCCTTCGTATCCATCTTCCTTGGCGCCGGCGTTTTCTTTCCGTGAAACCTCTCAATTGGCAACTTTGTATCAGGCGTTCTACCCGCGCTTTCCTTCATGACCCATCGTTTTACTCCTCTTATTGTTTCATAAAGTTGATTCCTTTTGAACTTTCCCCATCTTCCTTTCCTCTTATTCGAATTGCCTCTGCAACTTCCGGTCGCCGGCGGTATCACTTTTCCTTTCATGTGTCTTTTCTTTCTATGTCGTCTTCTTCTAAGGTTGACGCCCTTATTCTAAAGATGAAAGGTATGGACTTCAAAGAAGAGGGCTTTCAGATTGAAGCCATTAGCTCTTCTAGATTGACTCCATAGCTGGTCGAGGAGTATCAATGTGGTGAGAACAGGCTCTTGGTGACATTCCATCAAATGTCTGCAGGGCTACTTCCTCCCCTTTACAAGCCTTCAAATCCTTTGTTTCTTCGCACTCTTTACTCTCTCCCTAAACCTCGAGGGGTGATGCAGCTTACTTGCAGCTCCATTTACCTCATCAACCAGTGGGTTCTTCGCTCCGAAAATAATTTCCCTGCCGGATCTACAGCGAAGTTCTATTTTTACTGCTGAGAATTTCTTTAAAACTACGAGCCCTTTTTAACCCTAGACAACGAGTTTTCTCCTTGGGGGGTCAGCTTTCGATCCGTGGAAGGTAGCGAAAATATCATCCCTGGGTCCCTGGATTACTCCATGGACGAAGACTGGTACTCGGAACCTATACTCCTTGAAGGTCCAGGTTGGAAGGACTCTGGCCGGTTCTTTCCTCGGACCGAGTTTGATGCAGGGCATGAGTTTTGGACTCATCATTTGTTCTCTATTCATTTTTCTGACGAGGATAAAGGGTTATTCCGCTCGTCTTCGGGGAAGGGTAAGGGTATTTTCATGGAGCCTTCGGGCAGCTTAAAGCGTTCCCGAACGGATGAGGAGACTATGCAGCAGGTAACAAATACTTTCCTACGTTCTTTTCTGGAGTATTCATACTTGCCTCTATTTGTTTCCTGAGAAAGACGGGTCCTTATCTGCAGGGAGAGTCTTTAGGTCCTACACCTCAGCCATGATCTGATGGATTTTGAATATGGGGGAAATTTGGAGGTTCCGCAGCCGCTGAAAAATTCTGTTTTTCAAGAGATTCTTAGGGGAGTTCAGCCCAGACGCCGTCGAGCTGCTACGAGACCCCTGAAGGAATCTACGAGTGCTGGTAAGAAGGTATCAGCACCGAAGGCAACTGAAACGGTTATCAAAGAAGTGGGTGCCGTGAATCCCTCTGTTACTTTGCCTATTACCACCATCGGTGCCTCTGCCTCAGCTATAGTAGGTCCTACAGCTGCTGACACTGGTGCTGCTTCGGACGTTGTTATTACAGGTTCTTCTATGCCGAGTGCTACCATCGGTGCCTCTGCCTCAGTGACGGTAATTTCCACAAATGCTGTTGCCGAACCTTCTATTCTTTCATCAGAAAGAATTGTCACTCCAGTGGACCTTCTTGTTCCCCGAAGGGATGGTTCATTTGTTGAGATGGATTCTTCCAAAGAACTTGTTGTCAGCTTTCCGCAAAGTTCGAAGTTTCTGCCTGCTCCGAGTTACGCTAGTAAATATCGGCAATCATATACTGCGGAGAGGTTTAAAGAAGTCCATTTTGAAAACCATAACCCCAGTGATTTTACTGTTGAAGTTTCAACTCGCTTTGAATCCTATGCCACGAATCCCTTGGGGCGTCCTTTAGATCCTGATTTCTGCAGGAAGTTAGGTGATATCTTTGGAGGCGACTGTCCCAGAGCCGATTATGATCTTCGCCATCCACCCTTGTCCTATGAGGAGAGCTTGGCTATTCTTCAAGCGGTGAGTTGTGTTTTCATGCTTATTGCCCGTATGCCGATGTTGCCGAGGCTTTGTGTTAACTATTTATTTACAATCTTTTTTGTCAGGGTGACTACCATGCCTCTGGTCTTTTGGCTCATAACTTTGATCAAGCTGGCGAGGCCGAATATTTTGAACGAGAGTTTTACCGGATGCAAGAGGAGCTGGCTCAAGAGAAATTTCACAGTGCTGTTGCGAAAAAGCATTCAATATGTAAGTCTTTTTATTCTTTGGTCATTTGTGTAGGTATTTGTTTTTGCAGCGTTGTGCTAAGAACGGATTTGCTGCTTGCTTTTAAAAAGGCGAGCTGGAAGAGAGCGAGAGAAAACTCCAAGAGGCCAGATTGGCTATTGACCGACTTCGGGAGAGTCGACAAGCGTCTCATATTGCCTTGAGTAGCGGGATTTACCGAAGTGATAGTGATAGGTTTTTGGAAGAAAGGAACAAAGCTTTAGAAGATGTGAGTTATTATAGGACGAAAAGACAAGAAGCCGAAGGTCTTTTTGTTAAAGAGAGAAAAAGAGGGGACCAAGCCGAGCGCCTTCTCGAGGAGGCTAAAAATAAGAATGCGGCTATGGCCCGAGAGAATCATTTTTTCCAACTGGATGTGGATCGTCTGACACGAGAGCGAGATGAAGCCCGCTCGGAGAGGTCAATCAGTGCTTCTGGGAGGGTTTTGATTGAAAAGTTAGAGGAGAACATCAAAAATTTAAGGTTCAGCTAGCTACGCTGAAGAATGTCAACAATGATTTGGTTACGAAAAATGGTCTTCTGGAAAGGAGTTGTAGTGATATATGTCTGGAACTTGCTGTAGCTAATAAGTCGAAAGACTATTCTGCTCGTCTCATTGATGAGTACCGAATAGAACTAGCTAAAAGTGGGGCCATTACTTCCGAAGATGTTAGGAAGAATGCCTCTGTGCCTCGTTTCACTAATCAGCACGAGGTTTCTGAATATATGATATTTAAAGAGAGTAGGGAGCTAACCCAGCTTTTCTTGTTTTCTGCTTCTTTCGTATCCCTGAGTGAGTTTTATCGTCCTATCATTCTTATGTTTTTTGTTTTTATGTTTTCTAGGTATCGAAGCCAATTTGAAGAAGCAAATTGCTGATGCCGTGGCGGCAAGGGACGATACCTCAAATCAGCTGGTGAATGAGTCCGAACGGAAGTTGGAGGCTGAAAACAAGGTTAAACAACTGACCCGAGAATTATCCGAAGAACGCCAGCGTCGTTCTACCGATACGAACAGATTTTCTCGAGAACTTGAGCTTGAACGCAAGCGTCGCTCCGAAGAGGTGGCGGATTGCGCTGAGCGGCTATCCAAAGACCGAGAATTTCGCCTTGAATGTCAGGCGAGTGTGAGGAGCATGGTGACCGGTTTTGCCCTCGTGCATCATCAGCTAAGACATGGTCAAGCTGTCGAAGAGCTTCTTTCCCAATCTGCTCTAACTACTGCCTTTGCTACTAGTATGGCCTGCCGAAAGCATGGTCGTTCTCTTTTCAGGACCATTGGCATTGAGCCTCCTACGTATGGCCCTATTGGTGCACGTGACTCGGATGCCATACTTCCTGGTGATAAGTATTTACTCCCTCAGGAGGTATATGTAGCCTTAGCTAGGAATGAGCTTCGTAGGAGAGGCTTGCTAGAAAAGTTTTTGAATGGTCCGGGTGATGATGATGATGATGATAATGATGATTCCAAAGGCGGAAATTCAGGGAGTCCTGGCGGTGATGCCGAGGAGGACACCGAGGGTGTCCATGATGGTCCAGGTGGATCCGAGCATGGTCCCAAGGAGGATCCTGGAGATGGTATTGTTGGTTCAAAAAATGATCTTGCGCATGGTGCTGGGGGGAAGACTGTCAGTATGGAGGATAATGTTTCCCAAAGTCATGAAGGTTCCACTAATGGATGTGCTGGCCAAATTCCAGGTACTGTCTTTGATAAGGAGGGCCATTACTTATTTCAAGAGTCCGCTTTGGAATATAGCGAAGGGGAAAGCGAGGAAGAAATTGAGGAAGAAGCTGATGTGCGTACTGGCCGAGCCCCAGGTACTATCTTTGATAAAGAGAATCATTATTTGTTTCAAGAACCTGCTCGGGAATACAGTGATGAGGAAAGTGAGGAGAAAGCTGTGACTGCTATGGAAATTACCCCTTCGAGGTCAGACTACTCTCAACTTCAGACGCAAGATGGTAATATCCAAGTTGACAAGGGTCTTATGAAGGAAATGGAGATTTTTGATGATGCCTCCCTTTGTGCCTAACGAAGGCTTTTCGAATGTTTTAGCTAGTAGTCCTTTTTCGGCTGTGTCCGAATCATTTATTTGTACGCACATTTTTGTTGTCGCTTTCCTTGCCCTGCACTGATTATATATATATATATATATATATAAAGGATTCGTTTGTTTATTTTTCCCTCTATGCCCCTCCGCAAGGCTGTTTTTTTATTTGGAGGAGGTCCCTTGGCTGCATAACTCATTTGTCATTTTTCGCAAATGCAAGTTAGTTAGCTGCCTCAGGGTTCCATCTTCCTCTATAGGTAGATGTTAATCCCATTTATCGTCCCCTCGACGCCTGAGAACGTGAGGTCCTCGTGGTCGTTTGGTAGTGGGCACGAATGTATCATCAGCTTATGTAGCCTTGATTCAAGGCGCCCACCGCTAAAGGGGTGTCTTGTGGGTAGAGGACTGTGCCATATAGCTCGTAGGGCCCTTACGATTTATATGGTCATCAGCTCTGTGCCTGCTATTCGAGGTCTTTTTGTTTTTTGGCGTTTTTTGCCTCGGCGTTACAACCTTTTTATTGTTGGCGTTTTTTGCCTTGGCGTTACAGCCTTTTTATTGTTGGCGTTTTTTGCCTTGGCGTTACAACCTTTTTATTTTGCGACGAGGCACTAGGGGAGATGGCGTCATTGCCAGTTTATTCGTGGCGTTAAAGCCTTTGCCGTTATGCCTAGCCAGGTGGGATTTCTTACCCGCCCTGGCAGGATCTGGAGTTTGATTTCGGAAGAAGTTGCATCAAAGGGTGCGATTTTTATTTATTCAATCTTTCTACGAGTGCTGCTTACATAAAAAGTTGTTTTCTTAGACGAGGTGTTTCACATGCTTCCCCTCCACTGGGGTTTTCAACTTCTGGCCTTCGAGGTTGATCAAGCTATACGTGTCGTTCCCAAGTTGCTTTTCTATGACGAATGGTCCTGCCCAGAAAGGTTCTTGTTGAATGTTCCTGCCTTCGCAAGGCTCGCTCAACTGCTCATTCGGAGTCTGGAGGCAGCCTGCTACTACGAGGAACTGTTCTCTGTTGTCGGGACGTTGGTCCTTTTTGCTGTTGTCTGGCCTGATGCTTGCCATTCCTGCTTCTATCTCAACTATGAATTTCTCTATGCTTTCATCTGTTATCCTTGGTTGCTTAGTTTGCCCTGAGCATTCCTTGCTACCTTCTTTGGCCTGAATGTCTATTTCATTGCAGGCACGAGCTTCGGAAGGGTCGCCTGGTATCTCCGCGATCCCTCGTGGAGTTGGAAACCTGATCTTCTGATGCAAGGTTGAGGATACTCCCATAATGCCATGCAACCACGGCCTTCCCACGATAGCGTTATAGGTAGAGTCTATGTCGACTACACAAAATAAAGTTGGCTGCTTTTGTCTGCCAGCATGAATTGTTATCATTAGCTCCCCCCGAGGTGTCGATGGCTTTCCATTAAATCTGAATATGTTATACGATGAGGGCACCAAAGCGGCTTTCTTTCCCTTCATCTTGTGTTTGTCCGAAAAGTATATCAACGAAGCTCCCGGGGTCCACCAGTATTCTTGGCATCGCTACTTTTCCCATTTGGAGGGTGATGACTAATGGGTCGTTGTGTGATCTTCCCTCGTTGGGGATGTCTGCTGCAGAAAAGAATACAGGTTGCTTTTGCCATTCCTCTAGATGATTCTTCGTGACTACGCTAAGTATTTCCTTTCCCTCAAAATCCCTCTTATGGATTCGGTCTTTTTGGGTCCCCTCGAGGCCCTTCGTGTGAACGGTGGAATTACAAGCGCCGAACCTTGGAATATCTCTATCGATTGTTATCACATAAGCTTCATGCTTCGGCTCCTCCTTTGGCTGTGGCTGATTTGGAGGGGGCTTTGGTAGCTCCAGGAGGTGTTTGAATTGTTCTCTGGCTATGAAGAAATAAATTTGATCCTGTGCCGTAACGCAATCTTCTGTTGTATGTCCATAATATTTATGGAATTGACAGTAGTCTCTTGAATTCTTTGTGTGCTTTGGCTGATTACCCCTGCTTCTGGGATATCTTATTTCACTTGCAAATTCGGACTGCTCGATAGTCCGAAGAGCATCCTCGATGGGTACGCAAAGCTTTGGGAGTTTCCTATCGTGAAAGGCAGGGAATCCTGGCTTAGTTTTCCCAAATTTTCTGATTCCTTGTCTTACTGGCTGCTGCTTCCTTCAAACTCTCCTCGAGAGTTGTTTCCTCTGTTATCGTTGTATTTTCTATTGTCGTGGTACTTTCCATCTCCGAATTTTCCTTCGTTTCCATAACGACCATTATCCTCTTGTCTTCCTCGCTTCGACGGATCCCCAAATTGAGTATTCATTGTTTGACCTCGTTCTTCGAGTGATAAATTGTTTATTGAGTGGACCTGTTTTAAGATGGTTTCCTTCCCCAAGGTTGCTTGTTCTTTGATCTCTTCCAAGGTAATTCGCTCCTTCTGGTATTTTCGGAGATCTTGTAGCGTCTCTAGGTTCTTGGAGAAGAGCCTGTCATATAGAGGATGGTTTTTATCAAGAGCGTTGAGGAATGCTCGTATTTTGTCCTTTTCTGTAGCTCCGTTCCCCACCTCTACGCACTGTTCAGTCCATCTGTTTGTCAGGCTCTTGGTGGTTTCTCCTGGCCGTACCCGGATGCTGAATAATTTTTCCACCCCTG
>JAJJMA010209142.1:0-16780 GCA_023529015.1 Papaver nudicaule | reverse complement strand
CATGGATCCTTCGAAGAATCTAGTTGTCAGTTATCCTCGTAGTTCGAAGTTTCCACCTGCTCCTAGCTTTGCTGGTAAATACATTCAACCATATACTGCCAAGAGGTTTAAGGAGGTGCTTTTTGAGAATCATAATCCAAGTGACTTCCATGGAAGTTTCGTCTCGTTTTGATTCTCATGCCTCTGATCCCTTGGGTTGCCCTTTGGACCCTGAGTTTTGCAAAAAGTTTGGCGATGTTGTTGGAGGTGACCCTCTCAGAATAGAATATGATCTTCGTCATCCGCCTTTGTCGTACGAGGAGAACCTGGTTATCCTTCAAATGGTGAGTTTCGTTTTCTTGGAGTATGAGTAGTCATATTTTGGGTTCGGCTAAGTATTGGTGTGTTTTTGCATATATCACAGGGTAATCACCATGCGTCTGGCCTCTTGGCTTATACCTTTGACTTGTTTGGCGAGGTTGAGTATCATGAGCGAAAGTTTCTCCGAGTGCAAGAAGAGCTTAATGCAGAAAAGACTCGCAGTGCTCGTGAGAGGAAGAATTTAATAGGTATGAATTTGTTATCTTTATGATTGCACTGTTCCTTGTAATTTTATGCTGGGGAAAATTTTACTACTTTCTAAAAAGGCGAGTTAGAAGAAGGGGAGAAAAAACTCCGCGAAGCTAAACTAAATCTAAGCAACTCCCGAGAGGGTCGTAAGCCTTCTCATACTGCCTCTGGTGATGGGAGTCATAGAGGTGAAATCGAGAAGCTTGTAAAAGAAAGGAATAAAGCCTGGGATGATCAGGATTATTATAAGAGGAAAAGACTCGAGGCTGAGAACCTTCTTACCGAGGAGAAGAATGAAAACCGAGCGCTTACTTGAGGGAGAGAGGAATAAGAGCGAGATTAGTGCTCGAGAAAAGCATTTTTTCCAGCTGGATTTAGCTCGCTTGACACAAGAGCGAGATTCTGCTCGTAAGGAGAAGTCGATCAGCGCTTATGGCAGGATGGTGATTGAGAATTTAGAGCAAATTATAAAGAATTTGAGAGTTCAAATGGCAGCTTTGAAGAATGTCAACAAGGAGCTAGTTTCGGAGAATGATGGTTTGAAGAAGGGTTGTAATGATATAAGCATGGATCTTGCAAAGGCTAGAACTTCGAAAGGTCACCTTTCTCGAATGGTCGATGAATATCGATTGGAACTTGCTAAGCTATGAGCGGTTTCTTCGGAAGATATTAGAAAAAGAGCTGCCCAACCTCGTTTTACCAATCAACATGAGGTTACTGAGTACATGGTTATTAAAGAAAGCAGGGTACTTGCCATGATCATCTTGTTTTGATGTTCATGTTGTGTTTTCAGAGTATGGCCGGGCATCTCAACTCCACTTGTGTTTGTTTTTTATTTTGCAGGCATCGAAGACAATTTACTAAAGAAAGTTGCCGATGACGAGGCTGCCAGGGATGATGCTGCCAATCAGTTGGTGCTTGAATCGGACCGAAAGTTGGAGTTCGAGAGGAGTGTTGAGCGACTATCAAAAGAGTTGTCCGGGGAACGTTAACGTCGAACTGCCGATATGAACAGACTTTCCCGAGAGCTGGAGCTCAAACGTAAGCGTCGTTCAGAGGATGTAGAGAGGAGTGCTGAGGAAGTGACTACCGAGCGAAATTTCCGCCTCAAGTGTCAGGAGGACTTGAGAAATATGGTTACAGGTTTCGCTCTCATTCACCATCAGTTAAGACATGGGCAGGCTGTTGAGGAACTACTTACTCGATCCGCATTGACTACCTCCCTGGCTACGAGTATGGCTTGCCGAAGACATGGTTGGTCTCTTTTTAGGGCTATTGGTATTGAGCCTCCTACCTATGGGGCCGTTGGTGCGGATGATGCTGACTTAGTACTCCCAGGTGATGAGGATTTGCTTCCTCAGGAAGTGTTTGTAAGGTTGGCTAGAGAAGAATTACGAAGAAGAGGGGTGATAGGGAACGTGTCTGAAGACCAAGGCTCCGGAAATGATGAAGATGATGGTGACGATGATTCGGATGATGGCCATTTGGGAGGTGCCTGGGGTTATCCCGAGGGTTATCCCAAAGATGATCCCGAGGGTGATTCGAAAGACGGTCCCAAGGATGATGCTAAAGCAGATCATGCTGCACAGGATCTCTGGGACTTCAAATAAGGGAGCACTGGTGGTGGTATGGGTGTTGGTTTTGATAAAGGGAGCACCTATTTGTTTCAAGAGTCCACAACATCGTATAATGGTAAGAGGGTGAGGATAATGCTGAACCAACGAGAGAAATTACTCCGTCGAGACAAGATCACTCCGGCTTTCGAACCTATGAAGAGGTCTTGGAAGCTGAAAGAGAGCTATGAGATGAGATTAAGGTTTTTGGAGATCCCACCCCCCGCCATGTCGCGTTATCTGGCGAAGTTTCTCCCAAGATCTAGCAGCGAACCTTTTTTGCCTTTTCCTTTGTTTTCTGGATGTATTTTTTGTACCCGACATCTCCCATATTTTGCGCATGTGTGCTGTTTTGAATATATATACGAAGGAGCTTTTTTGTTTGAATAGAGTTTCTCTTCTTTAGTTTTGTATTTTTTCTTGAGGACTTCGTGATCAAGCACGAAGTTGTTCTTGCAATATTCTAGGCTCCTTAGGTTACTTGAGGTGCAATTCCGGGGCTTACTTCGATGTGGGAGATAGTACCCAAGCTAGTGGGGGCTTACGGATCACCCTTCCCAAAGGCTTTTAGCTACTTGCCTGTTTTAAAGCGTACAAAGGCTATCGAGGCCATAGGTACCCATTTTGCCTCAGTTATACTGGGTGAATATCGAGGATACAAGGTATCCTCCGGGAGAACATGAGGGTGTTGTGATAGTTCATTTATCCCGAATAAAGTAGGGCACTTATGGTGGGTAGCTGCTATGCTTTTGCCTCGATAATAAAGTAGCTCAATGGAGGAGTGTCAGTCAAGGCTGGAGCTTAGACATGGTACTATTCTCCTATCCCGGCCTAGAATTCGACCCCTCTGTTTCTCGTCAGCCCCTCCTTGAGGATGTGCTTTTTTTTTTTTTTTTATTTAGAGTAGGTCCCTCGGCTGCGTGACTCGCCTGCTATTCCCATGAATACAAGCGAGTTAGCTTCCTCGAGGTTCCATCCACCTTTAGAGGTAGATGTTAATCCCATTTATCGTCCCCTCGACGCCTCAGAAAGAGAGGTCCTCATGGTCGTGTGGTAGTGGGTCCAAATGCTTCATTGGCTTATATAGCCTAGACGCAAAGTACCCACCGCTAACGGGGTGTCTTGTGGGTAGAGGACTGTGTCATATAGCTCGTAGGGCCCTCACGGCTTATATGAACATCAGCTCTGTGCCTGCTATTCGAGGTTTTTTTTTTATGTTTTTGGCATCTGGGCCTTGGCGTTAAGGCCTTTTAATTTCATTACGTCGAGGCACTAGGGGAGATATGGCGTCGTGGCCCGTTTGCTTTATATGGCGTGAAAGCCTTTGGAGGTTTGCCTATTCGAGTAGGACTTTTGCCTAGCCGAGCAGGATCTGGAGTTTGAATCGAGGTATAGTGCATCGAACAACAGACCAAGTTGCTTCTTTTATTCTTTCATTCTAAAATTGACATTTCTTATGCGTTGCTTACATATAAGGTTCTAATTAATGTGTTTCAGATGCTTTCCCTCAACTGGGGTGCTTAGCTTTTGTCCTTCAAGATTGACTAAGCTGTAAGTATCGTTCCCGAATGCCTTTTCAATTACGTATGACCCGGCCAGAATTGCTTCGAAGTATCCTTGACAATATTACCCAAGTTTGGCTTGCTGGTTGAGACATCCGGTGTTGGTACCTTGCTGCTTGCCACGAGGAATTGCTCTATGTTTTCGATGCAATGGCCTTTTCCCTTTGAGGTAGGTCTGGTGCCTACCTTGCCCACTGTCGTATTGCTCACTGTGGCACCCGCCATTCCAGCCTCGACTTCAGTTATAAATTCTCTTATACAGGACTTTGTTATCTTCGGGTGCTTTGCTTGGTTTGGGGGATCCTGCCTCGGATTCTCTCTTACTTGAACATCAATTTCAATGTATACACGGGCTTCAGTTGGATCACCTAATATTTCTGCAATTCCAAGTGGTGTTGGGAATCAGATTATTCTGTGTAAGGTGGAGGCTACTCCCATGATGTTGTGTAGCCAGGGTCTTCCCACAATGGCATTGTAGGGAGAATCTATGTCGACCACACAAAATGATGTTGGTTGTTCCAACTTTCCTATATGAATCATTAATGACAGCTCTCCCCTGGGCATCGAGGGTTTTCCATTGAAACCATAGACGTTATATGATGAGGGTACCAAGGCGCTTTGTTCCCAAATAACTTATCATATGTCTTTCCAAAGAGTATGTCAACAGAGCTTCCTGGGTCTACCAGTATTCTAGGCGTCGCTGTTTCCTCGATGTGTAATGTGATAACTAGAGGATCATTGTGCAATCTTCCTTCGTCGGGGATATTTGCTGCCGAAAAGAAGATTGGACGCCTCTGTCATTCTTCCAGGTGCCCTCTCACTGCCACACTTAATATTTTTTTGCCTTCAAAGTCTCTTTTATGAATTCTACCAGTATGGACGCCTTTGAAGTTTCGTCCGCAGATGTCTGCATGAACTATGGAGTTGCAGTTGTCGAACCTTGGGATGCTTCGGTCAATAGTTATTACATATGCCTCGTGTTTCTTCTCCTCTTTTGGTTGTGGCGGACTTGGAGGTGGCTTTGGTAGTTCAAGGAAGTGCTGGAATTTTCCCTTTGAAATGAAAAAGTGAATCTGGTCCTGTGCCGTGACGCAATCCTCTGTTGTGTGTCCATAGAATTGGTGGAATTGGCAGTAACCTCTGGAGTTTTGAGTATGCTTTGGTTGGTTTCCCCTGCTTCTTGGGTATCTCATCTCGCTTGCCAGTTCGGATTGCTCGATGCTTCGGAGAGCGTCTTCGATGGTAACACAGAGCTTTGGCAACTTTCTGTCTTGGAAAGCAGGAAATCCCGATCTTGGCACGCCGAATTTTCTGCCTCCCTCATGTCCTCTGCCATTGCCCTCGAATTCTCTTCGAGAGTCAGTTCCTCTGCTGTCGTTGTATTTTCTATTATCGTGATACCTCCCATCACCGAATTTGCCTTCGTTTCCATATCTCCCATTATCGTTCTGCCTCTCTCGTTTTAAAAAGTCCCCTGCTTGGTGGTTCGTGGTGCGATCTCGCTCTTCGAGTGATAAGTTGTTTATGGAGTGCACCTATTTCGATATGGCTTCCTTTCCTTGAGTTGCTTGTTCCATGATTTCTTCCAGCGTGATCCGCTCCTTTTGATATTTCCGTAGGTCTTGCAGCGTCTCTACATTCTTGGAGAAAAGTTTGTCGTACAATGGATGATTCTTGTCGAGTGCATTTAGATATGCTCGTACCTTGTCTTTCTCTGAGGCCCCATTTCCTACTTCCGCACACTGGGCAGTCCACCTATCTGTCAAGCTTTTAATGGATTCTTCGGGTCTGACTCTAATGCTGAACAATTTATCTACCCCGGGCTTTGATGAGTTGTTGTATAAAAAATAAAGTATGAATACTTTAGATATCTCTTCGAAGGAGGAGATCGAGCTAGCTGTCAGGTTATCGTACCAAGCCAAAGCTTCTCCCTTCAGACTGGAAGGAAAATATTTGCAAAGTACCTCATCTCTATCTGCCCAGGCCAAAAATACTCTCAGGTTCATTTTAATGTACAGAGTCTGGTCGCCAGCCCCGTCGAAGATTGATGCAAAAACTGACATGGTACCTTTTACTGGTATTGCCTTGCGAGCAGTTCGGGACTCAACGGCGAACGGTTGACGTCATTAATTGCTTGGGTCAGTTTTACTTTATCAGTCGACTGAATCCTGTTATCGAAGAGCTCTGCCCGAAGCGTTTTAATTTGCTCCATCATGACTTGCTGCAGTGCTTGCGTCTCAGCATTCTTCCTCGCCTGCTCATTTTCGTATATCAAATGTATATTGTTTCCGTTTGGGCGTATACTAGGTTCAGTTCTTCTGCTCGAAATCACTATCCCAGGATTCTTTGGGTCGCATTTGAACTTGTTGTTGCTTTTCGGAGCAGAATGTCCCTTGGATTGCGAGATGGTGTGCGGGCGAGAGTGCCCCTCACTGTTTCCTTTGTAATTTGATACAGATTTCTCCGCATTTTTCTTAGTTGCCTCGGCCAATTGCTTTTTTAGTTTTCTTATTTTCTTGTTCTTCTGAATCAGCTTTCTGAATTGTGCGGCCCTTGTTGTGTTTTCTTCAGTGGGTTGATGTGCTGGCATTGCTTCATTCGGGATGTCATCTTCGTTGTCGTCCTCGTTGTTCTCCCCATCTTCCTCTTGATTTGGGGACCCGTCGAAGCGAGGGAGACAAGAGG
Organism: Papaver nudicaule; assembly: GCA_023529015.1. Taxonomy (NCBI): domain Eukaryota; kingdom Viridiplantae; phylum Streptophyta; class Magnoliopsida; order Ranunculales; family Papaveraceae; genus Papaver; species Papaver nudicaule. The sequence goes on along the minus strand of JAJJMA010209142.1, from coordinate 10,371 downwards.
ATAACGGTCGCTATGGGAACGAAGGTAAATTTGGAGATGGCAAGTATCATGACAATAGAAAGTACAATGATAGCAGAGGAAACAACCCTCGGGGAGAATTTGAAGGAAGCAGCAGCCAACAAGGACAAGGAAACAGAAAATTCGGGACAGCTAAACCAGGATTTCCTGCCTTTCACGATAGGAAACTTCCAAAGCTTTGTGTACCCATCGAAGATGCTCTTCGGATTATCGAGCAGTCCGAATTTTCCAATGAGATAAGATATCCCAAAAGCAGGGGAAATCAACCAAAACACACAAAAAATTCAAGAGATTATTGTCAGTTTCACAAGTTTTACGGGCACACAACTGAAGACTGCGTTACAGCGCAAGACAAAATTTATTTCTTCATAGCCAGGGAGCAATTTAAGCATCTTCTGGAACTACCTAAGCCACCCCCAAATCAGCCACAGCCTAAGGAGGAGCCAAAACATGAAGCTTATGTGATTACAATCGACAGAGATATTCCAAGATTCGGAGCTTGCAATTCCATTGTCCACACAAAGGGTCTCGAAGGGATTCAGACAGGTCGCATCCATAAAAGGGATTTTGAGGGAGAAGAAATACTCAGTGTGATCACAAAGAATCATCTAGAAGAGTGGCAGAAGCAGCCCGTATTCTTTTCAGCAGCAGATATCCCCAACGAGGGAAGAGCGCACAATGATTCGTTGGTCATCACCCTTCAAATGGGAAAAATAGTTATGCCCAGAATATTGGTGGACCCTGGGAGTTCCGTGGATATACTTTTCGGACAAACATATGACAAAATGAAGGGAAAGAAAGCCGCTTTGGTGCCGTCATCATACAATATATTCGGTTTTAATGGAAAACCATCAACACCTCGGGGAGAGCTAATGATAACAATTCACGCTGGCAGCCAAAAGTAGCCAACCTTATTTTGTGTAGTGGACATAGACTCTCCCTATAACGCTATCGTGGGAAGGCCATGGTTACACAACATTATGGGTGTAGCCTCAACCTTGCATCAGAGAATCAGGTTTCCAACTCCACGAGGGATTGCGGAGATTCCAGGTGACCCTACCGAGGCTCGTTCCTGCAATGAAATAGACATTCAGGCCAAAGAAGGTATCAAGGAATGCTTGGGGCAAGCTAAGCATCCGAGGATAACGGACGAAAGCATAGGAAAATTCATAGCCGAGATAGATTCTGGAATGACAAGTGTAAAGCAAGAGAACAGCGAAAAGGACCAACGTCCCGATAACAGAGAACAGTTCCTCGTGGCAGCAGGCTGCCTCCAGACCTCGAGTGAACAACTAGGCGAACCTAGCGAAGGCAAGAACATTCAGCAAGAACCCGAGGCAGTTAATTAGCTTGCATTTACGGAAAATGACAGATGAGCTATACAGCCAAGGGACCTCCTCCAAACAAAAACAGCCCTGAGGAGGGGCATAACAATAGAAAAAGAAGCAAATAAATTCTTTATATATGTAATCAGCGCAGGGCATGGAGTGCGACGACAAAAAGTGCGTGTATAAACAAATGTCTCGGACACAGCCGAAATAGGAAAAACAACATTACTAAGCTAAAAGCCTTCGTTAGACACAAAGAGAAAAGTCACCAAGAACTTCTATTTCCCTCACAAGACCCTTATCAATTCGGATATTATCATCTTGGGCCCGAAGCTGAGAATGGTTAGACCCCGAAGGAGCGGTTTCCACAGCATTGGCGACTTCCTCCTCGCTTTCCTCGTCACTATACTCTCGAGAAGGTTCTCGAAATAAATAATGATCCTCTTTATCAAATACAGCGCCTGGGGCTCGGCCAGCACGCAAATCAGTCTCTTCTTCAATTTCTTCCTCACTCTCCCCTTCGCTATATTCTAAAGATGGTTCTTGAAATAAATAATGATTTTCCTTATCCAAGGCAGTACCTGAAGTTCGGCCAGCACACCACTTAATGGAATCATCATGACTTCTGGAAGTACTATCCACCATACCAACAGTCTTTCCCCCAGCACCATGCTCAGAGCTATCCTTTGAACAATCGACACCATCTCTAGGACCCTCCTCGGGACCATGGTCGGATCCACTTGGACCATCACGAGCGTCCTCGGCGTCATTTCCAGGATTTCCTGAACCACCACCTTTGGAATCGTCATCATCATCATCATCGCCAGGCCCATTTAAAAACTTTTCCAGCAAGCCTCTCTTCCGAAGCTCATCCCTAGCTAAGGCTACATATACCTCATGAGGGAGTAAATACTTATCAATAGGGAGTACGGCATTCGAGTCACGTACACCGATAGGACCATAAGTAGGAGGTTCAATACCAATGGCCCTGAAAAGAGAACGACCATGCATTCGGCAGGCCATGCTAGTGGCAAAAGCAGTAGTCAGAGCAGATCAGGAAAGAAGTTCCTCTACAGCTTGACCATGTCTTAACTCATGGTGCACGAGGGCAAAACCGGTCACCATGTTCCTCATACTCGCCTGGCATTCAAGGCGAAATTCTCGTTCTTTGGATAATCGCCCAGCGCAATCCGCCACCTCTTCTGAGCGACGCTTGCGTTCGAGCTCAAGTTCCCGAGCAAATCTGCTCGCATCAGCAGAGCGACGCTGACGTTCTTCGGACAATTCTAGGGTCAATTGCTTAACCTTGCTTTCGGCCTCCAATTTTCGTTCGGACTCGTTCACCAACTGATTCGAGGCATCGTCTCTCGCCGCCTCGGCATCAGCAACTCGCTTCTTCAAATTGGCCTCGATGCCTAAGAAATATAAAAGCAACAAACATAAGAATAATGGGACGACAAACCTCGCTCAAGGATACGAAAGAAGCAGAAGACAAGAAAAAGCTGGGTTAGCTTCCTACTCTCTTTAAATATCACATATTCAGCAACCTCGTGTTGATTAGAGAACCGAGGCACAGAGGCGTTCTTCCTAACATCTTCGGAAGTAATGGCCCCACTTTTGGCTAGTTCTATTCGGTACTCATCAATAAGACGAGCAGAATAGTCTTTCGACTTATTAGCCAAAGCAAGTTCCAGACATATATCATTACAACTTCTTTCCAAAAGACCATTTTTCGTAACCAAATCATTATTTACATTCTTCAGTGTAGCAAGCTGAACTTTCAAATTCTTTACGTTCTTTTCTAGCCTTTCAATCAGAACCCTACCAGAAGCACTGACCGTTCGCTCCAAGCGAGCTTCATCTCGCTCTCGTATCAAGCAATCCACATCCAGTTGGAAAAATGATTCTCTCGGGCCAGAGCTAAATTCTTATTTTTAGCCTCCTCGAGAAGGCGCTCGGCTTGGTCCCCTCTCCTTCTCTCTTTAACAAAAAGACCTTCGGCTTCTTGTATTTTCGTCCTATAATAAGTCACATCTTCTAAAGCATTGTTCCTTTCTTCCAAGAGCCTATCATTATCACTTCGACAGCTTTTGCTACCCGAAGCAATCTGCGACGATTGTCGACCCTCTCGAAGCCGATCAATAGCCAATCTAGCCTCTTGGAGTTTTCTCTCGCTTTCCTCCAGCTCGCCTTTTTAAAAGCAAGCAGCAAATCCATTCTTAGCACATCGCTGCAAAAACTGATATGTATAAAAGTAATCAAAGCATAAAAAGACTTACATATCGAGTACTTTTTCGCCGCAGCACTGCGAACTTTCTCTTGAGCCAGCTCCTCTTGCATCCGGTAAAACTCTCGTTCATGATATTCAGCCTCGCCAGCTTGATCAAAGTTATGAGCCAAAAGACCAGAGGCATGGTAATCGCCCTAACAAAAAGCAGCAGAGATTATAAACAAACAGATTCGCAAAAGCTTCGGCAGCATCGGCATATGGGCAATAAATGCACAACTCACCGCTTGAAGAATAGACAAACTCTCTTCATAAGACAAGGGTGGATGACGAAGATCATAATCGGCCCTGGGACAGTCGCCTCCGAAGAGATCACCCAGCTTCCTGCAGAAATCAGGATCTAAAGGATGCTCCAAGGGATTCGAGGCATGGGCTTCAAAGCGAGTTGAAACTTCGACAGTAAAATCACTAGGGTTATAGTTTTCAAACAGGACTTCTTTAAACCTCTCCGTAGTATATGATTGCCTATATTTACTAGCGTAACTCGGAGCAGGCGGAAACCTTGAACTTTGTGGGAAACTGACAACAACTTCTCTAGAAGAATCCATCTCAGCAGACGAACCATCCTCTCGGGGAACAAGAAGGTTTACCAGAGTGACAACTCTCTCGGATAAACGAGCAGGAGGCTCGGCAGCAACATTGGAGGAAATTACCATCGCTGAGGCAGAGGCACCGAGGGCAGCCTTCGACGAAGAAGAACTCGTAAGAACAAAGTCCGAAGCAGCATTAGTAGCAGCAGCGGTATGACCTGTTATAGCTGAGGCAGAGGCACCAACGGTGGTAATAGGCAAAGTAACAGGAGGACTCGCGGCACCCAACTCTTTTATAACCATTCCAGTTGCCTTCGGTGCTGATATTTCCTTACTAGCATTCGTAGATTCCTTCGGAGGTCTCGTAGCAGCTCGACGACGTCCAGACTGAACTCCTTTAAGAATCGTTTGAAAAACAGATTTTTTCAACGGCCGCGAAACTTCCGAATTCCCCCCATAGTCAAAGCTCATCAGACCATGACTAAGGTTTAGGGCATCTAAAGGCTGTCCCTGCAGATAAGGATCCGTCTTTCTGAGGAAACAAACAGAGGCAAGTATGAATACTTCAGAAGAGAGCGAAAGAAAGTATTTGTTACCTGCTGCATAGTCTCCTCATCTGCCCGAGGACGCTTTAAGCTACCCGAGGGCTCCACGAAAACACCCTTGCCTTTTCCCAAAAATGAGCGAGATAACCCTTTATCCTCGTCAGAAAAGTGAATGGAGAACAAGTGATGAGTCTGAAACTCATGCCCTGCATCGAACTTGGCCCGAGCAAAGAATCGGCCAGAGTCCTTCCAACCTCGGAGTACGGGACCTTTGAGGAGTATAGGTTCTGAGTACAAATCTTCGTCCATTGAATAATTCAAGGATTCAGAGATGATATTTTCGCTGCCTTCCACAGTCCGAAAGCTAACCCCCCCAAGGAGTTAACTCGTTATCTAGGGTTAAAAAGGGTTCGTAGTGTTTAGAGAAATTCTCGGCAGTAAAGTAGAACTTCGCTGTGGATCCGGCAGGGGAATTAGTTTCAGAACAAAGAACCCACTGATTGATAAGATAAATAGAGCTACAGGTGAGTTGCATCACTCCTCGAGGCTTAGGAAGAGAACAAAGGATTTGAAGAAACAAAGGATTCGAAGACTTGTAAAGTGGAAGAAGTAACCCTGCAGACATTTGATGAAATGTTACCAAAAGTCTATCCTCGCTGCATTGATACTCCTCGACCAGTTCTGGAGTCAATCTGGGAGAATTAACGATCTCAATCTGAAATCCCTTTCCATCAAAATCCATACCATCCATCCTTAAAGAAAGGGCTTCAACCTTAGAAGAAGGGGACATATAAAAGAAAGACGCAGAAAAGAAAGGGTGATACCGCCGGCAGACGGAAGTAGCAGAGGCAATTTGAAGCAGATAAAAAAGGAGGGGAATGTTCAAAGAAATCAACTTTACGAAAGAAAAAGAGGATTAAAACAATGGGTCATGGAGAAGAGGACGGATAAAACACCTGATACAAAGTTGCAAATCGAAGAGGCACCACGGAAAGAAAACGCCGGCGCCAAAAAAGGTGAATACGAAAGGACTAAGGAATTTTTAGAGGGAGAACCGAAACTTAAATAGTGAAAGAGAAACCGACACTACCAGTCAGAAGATAAAAAGCCACGAAATCCTCAAGCTTGGGAAGAACGTGTCAAAAAACTCGCACCTGGCAGGTAGTGGGGATACTTGATAAGAAGGAGGTGGCCAAAAAAGAAATTTCCTCTTCTGGCATCTTCGATACAAGGAAAGGAAATAGGCAAACTGTGGAGGGTAAAAACCCTTCGGGACACGTGTAGTAAATCCAAGAAGCCTCGGACCAAACCAGAGAAGGATGAGACCCAGCACGACGAGTGAAGACTCGGACGAAAGAGATTCGGACCGCACCAGAGGACCGAAGTCCCAGAGCATACTTCGGAGCACCATCGAAGGAACTGCCTTACTTGACAAGGACTGACACCACCACGATTGAGTCTCTTGTCTTATTAGCTGTAAACCACCCAAGCTCGGCCTATATAAGGCGATCTTGGAAAACTTTGTAAGGGTTGGATTCTTTTGGGTAGTACCTAAGCGGCAAGAGTGGGATTAGGTCTGTATCTCCTCTGGCTCCTTGGGGTTATAATCCATGTAGTTACAACATTGAAATACACATCTTCATACATTTAATCTTTGATTATTGTCATTTGAGTATCTTCGGTATTGTTCTTATGATCTTCATACCTCGGAATCATGTTAAATAACTGTATGTATGGGTAGATCTGATGGCTGTAGTACCTTATGTACATATGCAAATTTTCTACTCGTATAGGTTAATTCAGTCTCGATACATTCCAGTCCGGAGTCTGAGAGTAGGCTAGCATCTGTATTCGGTTAATACTGAGGGTGTTCACATCTGGACGAGGTCCTGGGGTTTTTCTGCTAGATTTGCAGTTTCCTCGTTAACAAAATTCTGGTGTCTTGCATCACTTTTCCCTTTCGCATTATATTGTCTCTGACCTATATAATTGAAGTAATTGCAAGTTTGTTGATTCATAACCTTTGAGTGAATCCATCTCTATTGAGATCTACAAGAACCACGTTCTTGTTAGGGTTCGGTTCTCTGAACTATACTCAGGTTGTTGTTTGAATATTGATTTGTGAGATCATTCAAACAACCATAATCAACTAGGTTCACGAAATTTACAAATTGGTGGTGTATCTTGGTATCCCCTCATTTTTATATCCTTTCATGATGTCTTCAAATTCAGTATTTAAGGGTATTCTGTGAAACCTGCGACTCAACCACCTAATTTAACCTAATATTTGAAACAGACCTTAGTAGACTAAATCAAGAATTGCGTTTTCACATCTATGACAAATAACATGACATACCAACTCCAATGGGTTTAACCGAGCATTGATCTAACATTATGCTTCTTAGTTATCGTGACGTTGGCGCAAGTTGTTGATTTTCTATATAGGAGGTTTTGATTATAAGGCTTCGATAATTTATACGTAGATATCAATGAAGTCATCGATGAAGATGAATTAGGAGGTGTGGATAATGAGCCTTAGTTGCCATATGGTGGCTGAGTTTAGCTGCTTGATGTTCATAGCAGCTAATGCCCTGTTCTTTTTGACTTAATTTAGCCCATGTGGAAGTTAATGGGGGACAACTATGGGCTTGTATTTTGGGCCCCTTGGCTTTTTCTGAATAAGATTAGAATTTTCCAGGCTTGTTTGGTCGGCGGTTTGTTAGAGCATGGCTCGGTCAACCTCACTAAGTGTTGGTATGTCAAGCTTAGTTGTAAAATTTAGTAATAAAACTCGATCGCTAAACAACACACATTAGGTAAGGTCATCATTAAGTAAACTTTATGTTGTGGAAGATTTTGATAGATTTAGAATCACTATTTAAAGAGTTGAAGAAGACTGGATATGAAATGAAGACATCCGGCTTCATCATTCAAGAGGTTAGTGAATCTAAATAACTCGATTCCATTATCTTTTACACTTTTGCTACAAAAGACAAAAACATAACTTAATGCTTGAGCTTTACGTTATGACTTAATCACTTGTGATCAGTGTGTCTTAAGACATAACTCCTCTTTATCGCTTGCAGTATTGTTGTTGTAGTTATGACGTTCCATATTGCTTAGAGTTTTATTTTTTCTTCGTCTCTAAGTAATATAAGGTTTTCCCTAAAACCTTCAAGTTGGATATAGCAGTTGTGATGTTGTCTCGGTAGTATTACGAGATTTAATCCATCACAGTATTGTGTCTCGACTTACCTAGTCTGACTCTGTTGGATTGATTGCCGCGTACTTGTACGAGCTAAATGTAAGAGAGATCGTGACTCACACTTATGTTGTGTAGACTCGATATAATGCTTCTCTGAGTTCGAATACTACGTCATGGTTTGGCTCTGATTACTGAAGTTCAGAATCATTTAATTGATTCTTTACATATGAACATCTTGTATGCCATATCACACTTTTAGATTCCGAAACCATATTCTTGTTATCTCATCTTATGGAATTTCAGAGTTCGAAACCTCAATGTAGGTTTCGGTAAAACTAAACTTTGATTTCGAAACCATAATCTGGTTTTCGCATCCATAAGCTATTCGGTCCAAAACTTAAAATGTGGCCAATGAGAGAAATGAGTTCGAAACAATGTTTGCTGGCTAACAGTGACTTGAGAATCGAGACCAATATGTCTTGACCATGTGAGTTCTAAAAGGTCTAGTAGACCCCGGGATTTCCTAAAGGTTTATGTGAACCGGGAAATATAACCTGTGCGTCAAGGACAAAAAAGTGTGATGCTGAAACGTCTCTTGACCACATGGACTCTCAAGTTCGACACCAAACATTTGTGACGAGATTAATATGTGTTTCTTGTTTTGAAACCTTAACCAAGGTTTTGTTAAAACAAAATCTAAAGTTCAAAACCTTACTTTAGTTTCACTATATGGAATCTGAAACCTTAATTTGGTTTCTGCCAAATAGACTGTAGATTTTGAAACCTTAATTTGGTTATCTCAGAATGCGTATTTTTGAAGTTCAAACTCTACCATTTTGATTGGTGCTTCAACGAATTAATGAGTTTGATATTCTCAGTTTGAAGTTTGAATTTGTTCATCTTCAATGTACAACTAAGTTGGTTTGAGTCATAATCAGAAATATGGTTCGTCGCTCTAGTTAGTAGACACATGATTTATGATCAATACTGTACGTGATTAGATCTTCGTATGGATATACTACTTGATCAAATATTCATTTGATTTATCATTTGATGTTTTGATTTGAATTCTTGGATATCATTATCGTGATCATCTATATTGGAGTCGTGAATTCAGGAGATTCAACATTTTGCTATTGCTCGATGAATCATGCACCGTACTTAATTGGTATATCGTTTTGTATGATTCGGAATGTCCATTGAACCTATGTGTTCACTTAAGCTTAACACACAAGGCTTGTCCTCGTCTGCGATGATACGTTTATGCGGAACGTTGAGGCACGTTGGACCAGATCCCGCTTTTACCTAGGATCGTTCTGGCTCGTCCAACAAAGCCTAGGAAGTGATGTCCACATTATCAAAGCTGATGACGACATTTGGAAGTAATAATACCTTAAGGAGATTTTTGAAACAATAGGACACGTTTTCGAAATGAGCTCTATCCCAGGGAGCATATTTGGTAAGCACTATATTTCGAATTAAACGAAATATCCAAATATACCTTCTGAGTATTATTTGCTTTGATTGCTCTTGGCCAAACATTTATTGAAATATATTTTTCATTTATGAAATATATTTTTCTTAAATGTAAAATGCTAGAGTATTAGATCTCATTAAATGATATGAGTCCAAGTGAGGTATTTCGGAACATATATGGAAATGTGCTTTAATGAATTTCTGAAATTAAGTTAGCCTCATTTTAAAGCTAAGCCTTAGTTGAAAAAGAAGGGGTACCGAAATACTACCAACTTTTTGTTTTGGCTCGTGAGTCTTATGGTTGAAGTATGGACGATCTCAAAAATCAATATCCACACTTATAACTGGAGTTGTTAAACCTCGACAAAGAGTACTTTGGAGTCAACTTCACAGTTATACAATAACGTACTACTTGGTGCTTTAATTATAAATCAGAGTTATAATGCGGAAAGTAAAAGCACACAAGACACCAAACGTTTTTTTAACTAGGAAACTGCCTTGCAGAAAAACCTCGGGACCTCGTTCAGTTTGAACACCGCCCAATACAAACTGACTACAAACACTAGCCTACTATAAGACTTCGGGCTGGGATGTAGCAGAGACCAACTCAAGCCCTCCAAGCGAAATGGCTATTGTCGCCTTCCTTACGTCTCTGGATCCCCCACAGATCGTCACGCACTTGATTCCCCTAGCTGACGTCCGTTACAGGCCTAGGAGTTGCTTTGACCGATGCCAAAGGCTTGTGTCAGCAATACTGGCTTTTCAACCAAACTGTTGACGTATGGTGTAACTATCCTCTATCAGTTTACCATACACAAGATGACTTCCTTCGGATTGTTAAATCCAGGTCATACGGAAATCTACTTCTTGAATTGGGGCTGACACGCAAACCAAGTAAGCAATGCCCAATTCGAATCTACCTCAGTTATACACGAAGAACCACTTAAGGAACTTATATAACTGGAGCCAACTAGGTCTTACA
>JAJJMA010209129.1:0-16198 GCA_023529015.1 Papaver nudicaule | reverse complement strand
CCGATAAAGCCACCCGTGTCTAAATCTTTATCGAATTGTTATTCTTGTTCTCTCATCTTCTGGTGGGCCTCGCTCAACTGGCGTTGAAAATCATCACGAATTTCTCCTAGTTTCTGAGCTTTGGTAAAGCTAGACTTAATCTTTTCCTCGCATCCTTGGTGTTCTTGAAGTTCCTTAATCAGCTCGGCGATCTTTCCTGAGCAACCCTGAAGTTCCTTTACCGCCTTGTTCAATTTTTCCTCACAACCTTCATGCGCTTGCACCTTCTCAGCTATCTCGATAATCTTGTCAGCACACTCTTGATAAGCCTTGATCACTTCATTTTGCTAACTAAGGTCACCCTCCAATTCCTTGATACGCGCTGAAAGAAGATAAAGAAAACATAGAGTTAGAGCTGAGGCAAATCTCAAGCCGAGGCAATAAAATACCTTAGAAATCTACCTTCTAACTCGTGAACATGTCTACGTGCACCCTCTTGCCCCAGTCTAAACTGAGTCATATGAAACTCAAAATTTTGATTGGCACAAGTCCCTAACATTTGCACTATTTGTTGTTCCTGGGTGGTACATCACCGATACAAGTCAGTGGCTCGAGTTTCATGCCTCGCTGCAGCTTCTTTCCAACGTTGAGCTTGGAAAAGCGCACTTTCCTTCTCGGCGTCCAGTTGTTTAACATGAGAAGCTAATTCTTCAGCTTTTGCTCTCTCGCCTTTCCATAAAGAATTGGCTCGTATATGATTAACTTCAGCTTCCTCTTTTGATCTAATGGCAACATTTTCTCGGCGAATTGTTTCGTCACGCTATTCAGGCACCCAACCTAATTCTGTACGAGAAGCTTGGTAAGAATGGATAAGGTTCTGGATAAGATCCTCGGCTTGGTCCAATTCTCGGCGAAACCATTTAAGGTCTTTATTATAACCAAATAACATATTGCATTGTCTAGCGTTATTGTTCCTAAGGATCTGAATCTCCGACTCAGCTTGCTCTAACCTGTCATTTGGTTGGGGTCGGCGACCTTGGAATGGATGAAGTGTAAGGGGGCGGCGAAAAACAAAGTAGCAAGATAAATATATATATATATATATATAAGAGTTCATAATGGCTTACTTTGTTGTACTTCCACTTGTTGGTCTCTTTGCTTAAGATCTTCAGATAGCATATTAACTCCTTGTCTCTCCACCTTAAGATCTTGAAGTCGCCGAATCTCACTTCTCAACTGACTGTTATCCCATTCAAGATCTTCATTCGCAGCAACAAGACCGAGGCCATGGTGAAAATTCTGAGAAGAATACTCATCGAATCAGCTTACATTGGAAAACTCGAGGAGATACAAAAAAAAATTCACATAGACAAGTCCTTACCATGTTAAGCACATTGAAATGTTCTTGGTAGGGAAAAAACAGATGTTGCTTCGTGTAAGTCGGGGGTATAAATAAACCCATGCCTGTTATACTTAGTCAATGTTTCAAAATATTCAGGATCCTTGCATTCCTTGGATATGCTGAGACCACCAGAGGCTTCAGCGAGCATGTTTGATACTGGCTTATTCGGGCTAGAGCCTCTGCCAGGCACTCTCGCTGAGACAACTCGCTTAGGATTCCGAGGCAACCTATCAAGCACGGTTAAGCCAGAAAGATGTCGCTCAAACGTAGAAATTTCGGCGATTTGACCTTGCACATTGGTTGTTATAAGATGGTCCTCTTGGTTAGGCTCAGGACATTGATCATCTTGATGAGAATGCAGATCATCAAAGTTGGTGGTGACTCCATCATCGTTCATCCCCTCGCTCATTTCCACATCCATTTCATTATTGACATCTTTTGACACATTTTCTAGAGTTACATGTTGAATATCAGGTTCATTACTAGCAGTGGTGGTCTTTTTGGTTTGCTCAGTACCAGAGACACTCTGCTGAGGCATTTTTCCTTTTCACTGAGGCACCATCGTGTTATCCTTAGCAGTTTCTTTGGTAGACTCAACAACAAGTCATGTTCGCTGAGGCATCTCCTTGCCCCACTCGCTGGTAGAGTCTTTGACATATCGCTCCTCATGACTAACTTTCTCTGCAGGTTCTTTCACCGAAGGTTGAGTAGGTTTTGGGAGCTTCATCCTCTTTCGAAGCTCGGCGTTCCTTTGTTTTTGGCTCTTCTCCTTGGAGGAAACCTGCAAGTCAAGCAGCAACTTCGCCCATCAGTTCAGGAAACAAACAGAGACAAATATATATATTTAAAAGTAAAGGGAGGATGTTTTTTATCAGATCTGAGCCTTCAGTTTCTGCTTGACTACATTTCTTGCTTGTTAGTTTCTCTTGGGTCCTCAATCACAGTCTCAGGCAGTCCCAACCAATTACCCTTGGAGTCTTTATGAATGACGCATGTAAATGTGTTCCTCAGTCCAGTGGACTTCCCAGAAATTGTAATTGGCGAAGCGTTCATGCCCTTCGGCGAACTCAGTATGGGGAACTTTCCTTTCCTCGTCGACCCAACCCTTCAGCTAAGGTCCTTTAACCCAGCAGGGGAGGTTGGAACAGCCTCCTTCGTTGCTGTGACGTACATAGGGAGCCTCTTTGGTACTGGTCAGTTCAACATCGCCGCGCATATTATCTTCGGGCTTCAACGTTTTCTTGGGAAAAAAGCGATATGCCCAAGGTTCTCCTCTTCGCTCGCAAGGTTTAACCTCGTATTGAGACATGAAGTTATCAAGGGTGTAGTCTTCTGGGTTAAACTGGCCCTTTATGAAGATATCAGGATAGCTTGATTCGTCTTCTCGCCGAAGTTTCCATTCCATCATCACTCGGATATCATTATTCGTGAGTTGAAAAGGAATCTTCTTGATTCGATGAAGAAGGTCGAGAACAAAGGTATTTGTAGGATCACATAAGGGAAATTTCAGCCCCGCCTTGAGTTGACCGAAAGCCACAACAGCTCGCGTCTCACTTTGGTATTCTCAGCGAATATCCTCTAGAGTCATAGGAGTTGTCGGAGATCATACCTATAAACATTTTCAATTGGAAAGCTAAATCTTGTTCCAAGTTAATTAGTCGAGGCTGATTTCTGCAACCTAAAATGTCTTTGTAGGTGGAGTTCGCTTTGAAGTGAGTATTTTGTTTTAAAGACCATTTCATCTTATCTTTATGGTGGGAAGAAGGTCTAATGTTGAGAATCTTGTTAATCTGATGTTAATATTCCAGTTCTAGGTCCGCTTGTATAAAACCTAACCTCATATTATAATGAGTTGTTGGTATTAAACTTACACATCTTCAGGATTAAAGCCCCCTATCCTTTTGTTTTTGAAAGCGTAAATATTGATGTGTCATCTTTAATTTGCCATATGTGAAGTTATTTTAGCCTTAAATACCAAACACGTATTCCTTTTGATCTAATGTTAACTTGCAGTAGATTACTATTTTTAAAATACTTAGCTGGAGGAACTGTAACGACCCGACACTCCACCAATATTGTCTCTACCAAACCACAGCGGTCATCTGGTACTATGGGGTTTTCAATGGGCACCACTGCGATCATCTTGTAGCATCTTTCTGGGAGGCCACCCATCCCTAGATAGATCCCGACCCAAGCACTCTTAACTGCAGAGTTTTTCCAACTTATAAGCCAGCCGTACTTGAAAATGTCTTGGTGTTAGGAAAGGAAAAACTGTTACTTATATTCCATTCGGCGAACCCTACCTGGCGAATCGGGGTATTAGAGTACCACCACCTTTAAATTTGAACCGTCCCCTGCTCTGAAGTATAATTTCAAGCTCCATATCTCCAATGTTCCATGCTCCTCATGAGACGAGCTACCTGGCCTAATCCGTCCAGCGTAATCTCCCACCCTCGACAGGTGACCCGTCGTTGGATCTCCTACCATCTGTGACGATCTGATCCCCCATCGATATTGGCCCTACGTAACCACTACGGTCATTCAGAAGTATGAGATTTTCAATGGGCACCACTGCGGTCTTCCTGCATCAGTTTTCCGAGAGGTCACCTATAGAGACCCAATAAGAATTATCTAATCAGGTGAATAAACAAAAAATTTGGTGGTGTACTAGGTGTCCGACCTTGCATTAAAAGATTGGACACAGATGCTATTTCTAGAATCCATTGAATTTCAGATCGAGTGCAGGTATTTTTTTTTATAGGTAAAGGATTTGTTGCTGACAAGTTTCGAACTCATGTCAATATGTCACTGGTATCATCACCCAGATGACTTACCATTGAATGTCAAACTTGAATTGGATACCGATGATGCTAAACAACCCTGACCACTCACAGGCCTAGCAACTAGGTGGGGTAGATGGGGTGTACTGCACCACTCCCTAGTTAGAAAAGCCTAAGCCCAGACCGAAACCAAGCTCTTCCTTCCCAGCTAGTATTTCAAGACTGTCATTTCTGGTGGGCTTTGTAGATACCCCCTTTTGGACCAAGGGTAAAATGGTCAATTCCGTCTAACCGAGTGGCTCAGGAAGAGCCGCTTTGGGGCTCATTAGCGTGCTTGGTATGTTCCAAGAAGAGGAGTCCGAAAGATGAGCAGGACGTCCGGCGCTATGACTCAGAAGCGAAGAGTTGCAGCTCCGAGAGAGTAAGGGCCATCCGGTAGATGCAAGCCGCGGCCATCAGGAAGGTTTGACTGACGAGCACACGTGCCACTGACGACATGACAGTGTCCCCCTGGAAATGTCAGGGACTGACACTAGCAGTCTCCCTGGGAAGAGTACGTGTACGGTAGTCAACATGGAATATTTCCAGATCTGGTTTGGGATAACACGTGTCGTTATCCCAAGGGTTGACTATGTATATAAATAGTCTCCCAATAACCATTCTTAGTCATTCAGTTATTACCTTTTGTAAAGATCATCCAGTACTATTTTCTAGAGCAGAGTCTGTACCCTCTGAGCATTCTGACTTAATACAGGCTTCTAGATGGCGCTGTCAGTTTGGGGTTTGGACTTTGGACCGTGCTTTTGTTTCCGATTTCCTCGTTTAAAGGTTGGATAATTTCATCAAGTTAGTGGAGCCCTTTGTTGGCTCATCGATTGAAAAAGTAAGTTATCCCATTCCAGGGCGTGCGTCGGGTGGCCAAGCCTTTATTCAGCCTCCGACGTGTCTGCCTACACTTTTAAGAGAGGCCTTGAGACTACTGAGCCATAAGAGGTGTGCGCCAGAAAGGTTAGCGTTATGTGAAGGTGGGTTTTAGGTATCTGAAGTGGAGGTTGTCGGGCAGGTGTTGGTGCAACTGTGCATACTTTAACGTGCTGGGCAAAGCAGAGTTCCTCTTGAAACAGAAGTTCTGATGTAGTTCAAACAAACTACTAGTGGCACAAAGAATTCAAGCTCATTAAACTACATGTGTAAATGCACGCACACTACACAGGAGGGTGGTATTGTCCACTGCCATGGCATAGCCGTGAGATACTATGACATTTTTTTCAACCCTGATAAGCATAATGAGAACTTTAAGAGCATTACTCTACTCTCCACGCAATAGAGACAACAAAAAAAAAACTTCCATGCATCTTCAAGAAATTGGTCTAACAGAAAAGTTTGATCAGTTCACAAATGCAAACGAAGGAAAAAAGGAGCAGAAGCCAACTGCCAGTTTAGCATCCATAGAGAATTACATGGATTCTTATGATTATCTAAGACTGACTTCTGACGAGAATGCATATTTCTTCCACCCAGTCATATCTGACTCGATCAAACCTTTTTCTTTATGGGAATATCTTCAACTTAATTAACTCTCACATAGCATGAGAAAACTTCTTAAGCCTTGTCATGAATATCAAAATCATATACATCCTGTATTTACTGCCCAAATCCTGAGTGAACAGCTCTCTTCATATAATTATAAATCATTTTCTATAATTGCATTTCCACAATTCTCATTCAAATCCGTTTCAAAAATAAAAAGTGCTGCCACCTCCCATGTTTCTTGAGATTTTTCTACCACGTACTTTCTTCATAAGCCAGCTAATATGATTTTTTAATTCATTTGTTCAAAATAGACAGAATAACTGAGCAACTGGCTCAAATACAATCAAACAATTAAACATGAAGGAGGCCACTGATGTCATTGCCTGAAACTTGTTCAGTCTAGTAAACATACGATGTACCCATTAATGCTTGTGTACTCTAAACTCAGCTCTATGTAGATCTTTATAAGTTGGTTACTTGGGGTATGGAACATCAATTATATTTGTCAGACAAAAAACACTAATATTTGAACGACCACCAATCAAAGACTATAATATTTGATCATTTTATGAAAACTTTAATGTAAGCAAGTAACTACCCAATAAAGGATTCACAATAGGTGCTTGAAGATGCAATCAAAACAAAAATACAAAAACCTATCGACTTACTTGACTGATGATGGTCAGGGTAAGGAGGGATTGTAGCTGGAGAAGTACAACTTCCATGGCAGAGAAGAAGCAATTTTTCTTCCAACATATTTGAAATTTGAATTTTATCGACTATTGGAAAATGGCCACTGAGAAAATGATCCCTATACTGACTGCATAGATATAACCCCATGTCCATGGTTAATGAATACACAATCTTTAGCTTGTATCATTTTCTTCTTTCTTCAACGGTTCAGAGCTTACAATCGGCAAATTCCTTCGGTACTGAGGAGATGTCAACCTCCTCTCCAAGGGCGTCTTCCTCTTGCTCACGACAAATCTGTTTACGCCTTTCCTCATTGGCATTATACTAGGGAAATCTTCATCAGGGATTTGACTCAGCTCAGATATGTCTTTTATCTGTGCAGCTCTTCTAAACCATCTCTCTGCCTTTGCTTCTTCCGACATGTCCAGAGGATCGGGTTCCGTCACTAAAGATCCTTCTAAACTCCTTCCAGTAAATCCTCTGTCTGAACTCGTTCCACTACTCTGAGGCTGGTTCTGGATTGAACTTCTGGGAGTGGGACTTGGTGCTGCCTCTGACCTGTTATTGCTCTTCTTCCAAGATGGACTTATCCAGTCCTCGCTGGGTATTTGGGTTGAACTCCTAGTCGATCCATCCTGAATATGATCAGACTTATTCTCACTGGAATTCTGTGTGGACAATGGTGCATTCCAGTTATTCCTACTGGCTGGTTGATAATCTGGCTTTTCTGAAGAATTGTAACCCGCTCCATGATTGGGTGACCCAGCATTGGGCCCGTTGGACTTCTCTGGCCCACCCTGAATTACGGATGTTGAAGATGTGGCATCTGTAGATTTCGCAGTTTCTGATGGCTCCTGGCCTTTGTCCTTTTTAGCAAAATAATCTGGCGGGAATGGAACGAATGGGACAAAGTTCGTATTGTTAGTCTGCTCCATGGCCATCCGCCTTTTGTACAGAGGTGAAGTTAAAGACCTATCCTTCTTTTTGCTCACAACAAATCGATTTTCCCCCTTCCGCATAGGCATAATTTCTGGGAAATCATCATCTGATATAGCACTTGTAAGATCCGTCGCATCATGCAGCTCCGCAACCTTCTTAAACCATCTCTCTGATTTCTCAGCTTGTTCTTTTTCTTCCTTGCTAGCAATTTGATTTACTGGCTTTCCAGTCAGTAGCAAACTATCACCCTCCAACTCAGAAGGAAGAGAAGAAGTTACTTGTTTGTCAGCCTTAACCACATTAACATTATGATACGTTACTTGTTTATCTTTCTCTGGTTCCTGAGGTTTGGCAAACATATTAGCAGGTAATGGCACAAATGGTACATAATTAGAATTTCTTCCCTCTGATTGCCTGAATGAATCTGAATTCAAAACTGTAGTCTTTTCTGCTCCAGAACTATTTTTCTCAATAGCAACTTTACCATCATTCTTTCCTGGAGCGGATGATATGCGGCCGAGAATCCTGTCCAAACTTTGGTTTATAGATGACTCCGAGGTTTTACGTGAACCCACCACATCCTCAGACTGAAAACCACTTCCTTCCGCAGTTGTATCATTGCCAAAGCTGGTTTGATACTGATCATCGATAGAGCTCCGCTCCAGGGGTTCCTTCCTGGTGCTCACAACAAACCTGTTCACCCCTTTACGCAGAGGCATAATTTCTGGGCCATCGTTTACGGATTTGCTGAAGCCAAAAGAATTGTTGGCTTGAGAGGCCCTAATTTGGTTGTTCTCGTTAGTGAACACAGAACCAGCTCTTGGGCCAGGCGTAATTTCACTAGGGCTCTTGCAGTCACACCTCAAGCACACAACGTTCCTCCCATAGTTATAGAAATCACATCTGAGAAAAATGAACTACATTAGTGCATCTAGTGTAGACAGACGAATTATCAGTTGGTGAAACGGGGAATAAAAAACTCTTACTGCGGACACTCCCATTCTCCTCCAGTCAGCAGTCTCTTCGGCCTTGCCTCATCACATTCCAGACATTTCATATTTTTGGCGAAGTTCATGAAACTGCACCTGCTCCACAAAAAAATGAAAAATGGCTATAGTTTAAAAGGGAAATGAAAGATCTGCAGATTGCAATGTTTGTATGCAAGTAGTCAATGTCACAACGCCAGTGTGCCCAAAGAGGTGCTGAAGTCTGTTCTTGATACAAAAAGAACAGACTGAAGAATGAGGGAAGGGAGCACCATAAACTGGTTAATGAAATTGATTTGAAAATGTATTGATACCCTATTAAGAGTTACAAAGAAGTTCCCAATACGATTTGCCAGTGTTAGTAACATAACCCACATCAAGACATTGTACATCAGTTTTCTTCTAGACTTTTAACGAGGATGTGAAGATAGTTCACATACAAGAAAGACGTAATGCTGAGTGGAACTATCGGTTATCTTACGTGATATAAAGGGTTCTAAAGAGGTGTATGATGTTCATCTGTACAATTGTAGAATTATCGGTGATAAAGAGGATTTTATGATGGTCATTCCTTGCAGTAGAGAAACAAGATGCAGTTTTAGTAGAGAAGTTCAAGGAATATACTTGGGAGATGAAACTTACCTCGAACAAATCCAATCACCTCTCTTCATTTCAATGTTTTGTCTGAGAGGCCTATTCTTTTGTCCATAATTATCACGGAATTGATTTGGCATTGAGCCAGATAAGTCCACGTCTCGAGCTTTTTTGCTTGCATCAGACAACTCACCCAACAAACGGCGGACAGATGATTCAACAAGTTCTCTATTGTTACTGTACTTATCCACTGAAGCTGTGGGAGAATGGCAAGCGTAGCTTAATATGAAACGCATCAGATCAACCATACCTTCTCTTTGCTCCAAATCCTACATTATTTGCCAAAATGGTTAAGGCAGTATAAAGAACAACAACAACACACGATAACATAGTGTTGACACACTTTATAGTTCTACCAAAAAAAGAACCTTCATTTCAGAATTGAAGTATGGTTTAGTTCAAACAGTCAACTGCACAAATAATCCAATAAAACAAAATTCACAAAACACCAACTTAGATTATTGAATTTTGTATCGAATTGCAAAATACAACTCAGGATGATCCCGTTTTCTTAATTTCCTTGCTGCCTTCATGTTTAATAAAATCCATGTATATAACACTAAAATTTTCCAATGCACTGAAAAAGAAAAGAACAAAAATTTGTTTATCCAATCTTACACTGTTTCTATCTCTGCCCAAGAATGATTTTATCCCTCTGCCTGAATCAACCGCGCCTTTAAACAAGAATGGCGATCCATTTGCCACAACAACCTCAATATCCTCTCGAGACAGCGATCTTTTCAAGCAAATTCAACACAAAATACATCACTTTTTAGTAATTCCGCATTCCTTTTAAAATGACTAATACAACATGACAAAAAAATTATACCCCAACAGATGAGACCGGTCGATAGCAAATGAAAGACAGGCATTTGCAACTGGTTTAAACTCATCAGAGAAATCTTCAAACCCATCCAAACTCTGCTGTCGATTAAAGTAACCAGAAGTAGTAAGATTCTCTATGAGTTTTGACCATTCAGGCCAAGGATGAGCAACCCCAGAATTAGGAGAAGATTTCTGATAATCTTCTTTGATAACACTAGTAGTTTGAGTGTGAATGTTACTCTCTGAAGATTTAATGGAAAACCCTAATCTAATACGACGTGAATTCGAATAAAATCTACGTTTTGATAAAGAAGATGATGAGAAAGAAGCAATAGAAACCCTAGAGAGGCGTATAATTGATGGGCGTGAACAGAGAAGAGGGAATGGAGATGTGAGTAACATGGATAACTTCGAAGCGGTGCCCATCTCCGCTTCGGATTAGAGGAATAAATGAGATATAATTGAGATAACCAGTGAGACAAAGAGGGACGGTGATTGAAAGAGTAAAGAGGGTTTTAGGTTTTCAGTTCTGAGCTGTTAAACCATGAAAGTTCTGGAATGATGCTCCAAGATAAGACTACTGGCTTCTCACAGAGAACATTTTATGGTTGTTATCTCACAGCTCATTTTACATTATTAACATCTTTTTTTACTAAGGGACGACCCTCACTTAAAAAAAAGTATTTATTTTTTTGTAGGGAAAAGCGCAAATATTATAAAGAGTAGCTCAATTTATGTGGGACGGAGGTAGTACTATAATTCGAACAATAATTATAAGATATTTCATAATGTACGGGATTATGTTATGGTTCGCAGGCGGATAACTTCGAAGCGGTGCCCATCTCCGCTTCGGATTAGATGAATAAATGAGATATAAATGAGAAAACCAGTGAAACAAAGAGAGACAGTGATTGGAAGAGCAAAGAGGGTTTTAGGTTTTCAGTTCTGAGCCGTTAAACCATGAAAGTTCTGGAGTGATGCTCCAAGATAAGACAACTTCTCACTTTTCATAAACCATCTCCGTTTATGGTTGTTATCTCACAACTCATTTTACATTATTAACATCTTTTTAACTGAGGGATAACCCTCACTTAATCCCTTTTTTATTTTTTTTACTCAAAAAGGATATATATTGAAAGGGGGGAAATATTTACAAAGCTATTTACAAGTGGTCGCAAGACCCCCAAAACGAAAAGAAAACTAGATCATTACAAATTAACAAGAGTTTTCCACTAAAACACCACTTGTGTTGTATATAACCCCTAAAAATATCAGTTTGTGATGTCCACAGACGAATATCCAATTCCACTACCCTAATGATATCATTCAGAGATCGCACCTTCCCTCCATTCACAATTGCATTCCTTGTGGCCAGATTTGCCAAACTATTGCGTAATTAGGGATCAATGTCCAAAGACTCCAAACTGTATATCGATTGGGGCTGAATTTCGTGATTCTCCTGCTGCGTAACAACTCTTCTACAGCTTCATTCATATCCCATTTGATCTTCCAGGAGCGCAAGAAGTAATTCCAGAGTTTTCTTGCAAAGTCGCAGTGTATAAAAAGATGATTGGTAGAATCTAACTCTTTGTTACATAAAACACAAAGGTAAGAAGACAGTAGCATACCTCTTCTTGCTCAAAACACTTGTCATCATCAAAGACTGATGCATCAATGACCACACAACAAAAGACACCTTAGAAGGTATCAACTTTCCCTCGGTTAGCCTCCAGAAAGTGCAGTCAGGGACTGACTCCCTTTTGGACGTAAAATATCATGTCACCCTGTCTTTCATTCCTTCATGAAGTTTCAGGCCCTGCAGTTCATGCCTAAGCTCCAGTAGTTCAATAGACTCTGAACGGTTTAGTCTACAGTGAAATAACAATCGAAAACCTGCACCGCAAGTCATGCCAAAAGTAGACTGGCCTTCCATCGTTTACCTCAAACTCCATGCAAGAGAAAGAATCATCCCTTGTATTAGCAATGTAATGGCAAAGGCTCAATCCAATTGTATATGTGGGCTTTAATGGTGTAAGAAAATCAGTTTGTGAGTTGGTTTTCTTGCAAATAATACGTCTCCATAACGCCGTCTTCTCCTTTGTATATCTCCAATGCCAATTTGCAAGAAGACTATTATTCACCCTTCGTAAATTCCTAACCCCAAAGCCACCTTTCTCTTTAGGACGACACACTTTCTTCCAACCAACCCAACTCATTTTCTTCTTGTCCTCTTCCTCCCCCATATAAATTTTCTCATGATAGTCTTCCAACGTTTCTCGATAGTAGAAGGCATTTGAATTAGGGAGAGATAGTAGATTGGAAAACAATTAAGAGAATGTTTTAAGAGAGTTAATCTCCCCGCTTTGTTTAAAATCCGTCTCTTCCATGGAGCCAATTTCTTCTCCATTCTTTTTATTACCACCTCCCACACTGCGGTATTTCTCCTTGTTGCCTCAGTCGGCATACCCACGTAAGTGATTGGCAAAGAATCAATACCACAACCCAACTCAAGAGCTAGGTCATTAACCACCTCATCCGTACCAATACTTGTAATTTTTCTCTTCTCCAAATTTAACTTCAAGCCTGTGAGAACTTCAAAAATCATTAAGATAATATGAAGCCTTCGAACCTCCTCCATAGAAGCATTAAGAAAGATAATGGTAGCATCCGCAAATTAAAGATGAGAAATTATTGTGCCACCCTCTACCACAGAAAAACCTCAAATTCTACCATCTTCAACCGCTTCATTTAAAAGTTTAGACAAAATTTCCACCACCAAAATAAATAGAAATGGTGAAAGAGGATCACCTTGTCGAATACCTTTCGATGGTTTTATTCTATCTGTTGCCGAGCCCATTAACCAACACGGAAAATTAAGCCTCGGTAACACTCAACTTTATCCATTTCATCCACCTTTATAAAGAGTTCTAAGTCACCAGAAAAGTGACAAAGGAGCTAGATCTTACATGGATATGTCAACCACAACATCTCAATTTCAAATGAGGGTTAATAAGGAAAAACTAGGAAACAAAATTCGGTGTTACTCGCCCAATCGAACAACAAATATTTCACTTTAAATAATGATTTGGTTGACATTTCTCACCACATTTTATACAACCTATTGTCTCTCATTTCATTTGTACAGTTTTTTAACTCTTTGTATTTATTTATGAAAAAACAGGGGTACTGAATACAACCAACTTTTCGTTTGGGCTCGTGAGTCTTATGGTAAGATATGGACGATCTCAAAAATCAATATCCAAATCTGATAACCGGAGTGGGATCACAAGTGATTGTTCCAACACAAGATAAATCTTGGCAAATCTCCTTTATGGATTATGGACCAGCTCGACGGTTATTAATAACGTTTCTTGTGTTTGCTTTAATTATATAATCAGAGAATATAATGCAGAAAGTAAAGCACACAAGACACCAAAGATTTTTTTAACGAGGAAACTACGACCTATAGAAAAACCTCGGGACCTCGTCCAAATTGAACACCACACAGTACTAACTGTCTACAAACACTAGCCAACTATAAGACTTCGGTCTGGGATGTAGTAGAGACCAACTCAAGCCCTCCAAGATAATAGGCTATTGTCGCACTCCTTACGTCTCTAGATCCCCCACAGATCGTCACACACTTGATTCCCCTAGATGACGTCTTTAACAGGCCTAGGAGTTGCTTTAACAGTTGTTAAAGGCTTATGTCAACAATATCGGCTTTGCAACCTTAATTACTGACTGTATGTTTGAACTGTCCTCTTCAGTTTGACATACACAAAGTGACTTCCTTCGGATTGCTCCAGGTCATGCATAAATCTACTTACAAGCGGGGGCTGACAAGTAAACCGAGTAAACTATGCCCAACTTGTCTCTACCTCAGTTGTAAAAAGAATCACTTAAAAAACTTATACAACTGGAGCTAACTAGGTCTTACAACACCGAGTGCAGTCGTGTGTTGCTTCCTTTCAACCTTGTATGTAACGTATCAGTTCTTGAATGGCCTTATTGCAGAAGAAAAGGACCGTAGAATAGACAAGAACGTGATCAGGTTTCCAAGGTTACTGGTTAATCTGATAACAACCACAGAGGTACGTTATCTCCTACCTGTGCTTCCCAACTCTCAAGAGAAGTCTTTATAGTCGTTAGGTAAATCCCACAGAGGAAATGCTACCTAATAGAGGATGACTATACCACAACAAGCTTACAATGAAGTGCAAATAGTTTACGATCAATTTCTTAGAGAAACTTCACGTATGCTTGATGCTTGTGGTTTTCGTTCTTTAACCCTCTGTTTATAACACTCAATATGATAGGTTGCTTAGGAATAATGCAACTAGTTTCTTAACCTACAAGTTAGCAAGTGCCCGTGTAAACGAACCCATTACTTGACTTGCACACAAATAAACCCTAGATTTATCTCAATTGGAAATATTTAAACATTCATCTGTCAAGTGTTTTGTTAGCTCAAAAACACTTCAAGATAGAGATTCAATAGAGCAGATATAATCTTTATCTTATTGACACATTGAGATTCGTTAAATGAACCACAGAAGATATTCTGATAAGCACAAGTCAACTTAGAGATAAAGGAGTCAGAAGTTTAACCCCCGTGAAAATCCAGAAGAATATTCACTTGGACGGTTCGTGAATTGTCCAACTGGATTCTGGCCAAATCCATCGAATATGTGGTTCACGTACATGTACGTGTACAGATACGTTTTGTGACTCAGAAGAAAATTTCAGAGTCATTGTTCACGAACCGGTTCGTGAACCGTCGTTGCCCATATTAGGGCTTAACTGGATCCGTTGGAAGTTCTGGGTTGGGCTAGTACTTAGACATGTTTTTACGCCCTCAGCTATAATCCACTGGACTCTTCTCTAGAGTACCTTTAGATTTATCAGTTTCCTACATGTGATTTGCAAGTAAACCATTGCACTGTAAAGGCATCAAATCTATCTTATGTATCTTGTAACCTTAGTATTGTGGGAACAAATACTAACATAACTCATGGTTATGTAGACAAGAATACAAAATCTCAATCGCTATAACTCTACTAAAGTAGCCGACTATTTCGAAAGATATAATAAGTTGAATAGAAGAATTTCCATAAAAGTCATAACTCCTACTAACCTTTTTTCGATGAAGAATATTCGATGTCTTCTTTATAATCACTGTCTTCGTCTTCAAGGTCTCTACTACTTTGTCTATATCCCAATTTCAAAATCTAAACTCTAGTAAGCTAAAACAAGAATTGTGTTTTGACACCTAAATCTGACAACCATCTTGACATACCAACGCTAGTGGATTTGACCGGATAATGCCCTAACAATCTCCCCCTTTGTCAATTTTAGTGACAAAACCAATTTACATATGGATTCAAAAGATATACAATAAAGATTTAACCCTGATGTATCTTGATTTCTTGAATTCTTTAACTTCTCCTTTGAGTCTTGATGTGTTCATTTAACTCCTGTTGAAAAACTCGTAGACAACACCATAACATATCCAGCTCAAACAACCACAAAGGTACGCTCGAGCTTACATGGGTTAATATGTTAATCCCACGCGTTGTTTGTGCAAAGAGTAAGAATCTGAGTAAACTTTAAATTCCGTGTATCAAAACTTTTAAAGTGATTCCACTCATTCTTGATACGAAGCTCCCCCTTAATATTTATACCTCTTTTTGCCAGATTGGTATGAAGCCCAGTATTTACTCCCGCTTGCTTGATACTTTCGAGAAAGTACATAAGTAAGCAATATGGTGTTCTCCCCCTATGATTATGAACCACAAGAACAAGAAACCATATGTATTCTCCCCCTATTTGTCACAAAAATATGACAAACTAGTTGAGACTTAAGGTTTCAAGCCTATAGAGATAGTCAAGTCAAGGATGTACTCGCATATCAAGTTTAAGATGACATAACAAGGAAATCAGAACGAGGATTTCTAAGTTGATTCATCTTTGGAGAAATATAGATACACTTTTCTCCTAATATTCCACATCCACGCTCCCCAAAAAGATTGTTATTAAGCGCAAGCTCAATTAAGAACTCTCCCCGATGTGGTGTTATTTAATAAAGAACAGCTACAAAGCCTAACTTGGACAAACAATTTAATGTATCCAGTGTTCTTTGTTTACAATCTCTTTTCCTTAGCCAGTTTTTGGGAAAAGAGTATATGATTTCGAGTTTTTGAAAACCCTAAAAACCATATAATAAAGAATTTCTTGATCGTGAGAAAAAGCATAACTTTTGGTTTTTATCGGCGTTAATGAAAAAGCGGGGATACCGAGATACACCACCAACTTTTTGTTTTCGTGAACCTAGTTGATTATGCTTGTTTGAACGATCTTACAAATCAATATTCAAACAACAACCTGAGTATAGTTCAGAGAACCGA
>JAJJMA010209125.1:8618-20407 GCA_023529015.1 Papaver nudicaule | reverse complement strand
CAATACTTTATCTTTCTTAATCGGTAAATAAAGGGTTTTATTGAGAAACCAAATTCCAACTACACAAACGCAATATCATACTAACACTAATCTAAAGAATTGCACCCAAATTTGGCTCTACACCATACCACACAACACAATGACTCCTTTGAACTTTCTTGCTCATGTTACATCATTAGATCAACCAACAGTTGTCGCGTAGGATACATTCCATCACTTCAGGAATTGCTTTTTTCGACCTCTGGAAGTAAAAGAGTCAGAAATTAGTTTGACATAAAATTTCAAAATGACTTATAAAATCAGGAAAATGCAAAATCTTTTTGCTTATAATTTATGGAATCCACTTCTATGTCTATAAAAGTAGAAGTAGAAATAGAAGTGCTTTTGATATCCAAACACAAGAAACTTACCCAAATTTGGTTCAACACCATCACCACACAATTGATGAACTTTCTTGTCCAAGTTACACCATTAGATAAACCAACATTTTTTTTTTTTTTGATACTGCTGAGGAACGACCTCAGCCCTCCCCTACGGGGAGCCAGCGAGAAACCACTGAGCTATGCTCAGGTTCTCTAGATAAACCAACATTTGCCACCTAGGATATATCCCATCACTCCTCCCGTCCTCCGGCCCCTTAAACGTTTCAACACGGCAAAATCACGTCTACTTTTCCTTCCGCACATAAGGCCCCCATATCTGGGACCCACGCACACTCATCACCAGAAGATCTTATAGCCGAGCGATTAATTTTTCACGTATCACCTCCTTTTCTTCTTCTAATCTTCTTCCCTTCGCTCGTAAGATCATCGAACGTATTTATGCGTTCTACCCAAACATTTCTCCCAGAAAAACAAAATCCACACTCTCTCTCCCCTCCCTTCTTCTGATCTCTCTCAATTGGATCTGATAGGGTTTGATTACTCATCGTTGATTCACGATCTCAGAATTCGAATCAAAGACTGTATTTGATTCTCGTCAGTAAAAATGGTAGGGTTTATGGAATTTTGATTGGATCTGATGAAAATTGATTTCGATCAGTGTTTTTTTGATTGTTTTAAGGTTTAAGATCTGGATTTTCTTAGTGTGAATTTTACTGATGTGTGTTTTGTTTTCTTTGCATGGTTGTTACTACGGGGCAGCCTCTTAGACTCGAAATCAAGGTATTTTGTGTGACAATTTAGTTGAAAATGGTTTAGATCTTTGAAGTTTTTTAGGTTTGCTGATGAGAAATGATTTTTTTGTTTGTTATGTTCAGAGAAAACTCGCGCAAAGATCAGAAAGAGTAAAATCTGTCGATCTACATCCTACAGAACCATGGTAAGATTTGAGTTTCGTATTTCTTGGAAATTCTAGTTTGTAATTGTAATTTAGAGATTGGAAAGATAATGTATAATTTGATGCGATCTAGAGTTGAAATTTATGTGCATTGAACTTTTGTTTGTGCAGGATCCTTGCAAGTCTTTATTCCGGAAGCGTTTGCATCTGGAATTACCAATCACAGGTCAGGAACTGGTCATGCTTTGATCTCATGTCTTTACTGGAAATCTAGTTATGAGTTATAGAATTTCACAGATTGTCCTTATTTACTTTCTAGAAGGAGAAACCTTACTCCATGTTACGTGATTGTACTCAAAATTTTGATGTCACACTATTTTGATGCTGATATATGATTAGATAGAATAGTCACTTAAAATCCCATAAAAAAGTGAGACTAGTAGACTTAGATAGTACTACAACAATGATTAAGATGCAGAGATGGAGAAAACTGCTAGTATACTGAAAATATAGTTTCAGTTCTCACTGGAGTAATGACACAATGTAGCAGTGTCGTGAGCGTCTTGGGATGACCGAATCCCAATTTTATTAAGTCACAGCAAATAAACCAAGACTCACCGATCCAGTCTAATGTTGAAACTATATGTTTGATGGGTTCTAGACACTCTTAGCCTTCTGTCATAATGCTAGACACACAAAAATGAGATACATTGTACACGTGAAGTTATGGTTTATTTAGCACTTTTGAGTGATTGATGGCTTGACGAAATACAAAGGGACTGGAGAGGAAAGATTTGATAGAAAAGCCAGCTATCGCCCAAATGCCAAACATCGTTTAATTTCTCCAGTTTTGAAAATGATGGTAATCCATATAGTGAACATGAGGAAACACTACAGACATGTATTTTCTTATTGAATATTCCCTTCTGTTTTTCATAGAATGATAAACTTGAAATGGAAACTCGGATAGCCACACATGTAGAAATTCCCCGAGGCTTCCTCCAAAGACTGTTGAAACTGATGCTAGACTCATCGACTAGTCCATCCGTAAAGCGAACACGAGGAAACAGACTTTTATTTTCTATTGAATATTCCCTTCTATTTTTCATAAAATGATAAACTTGAAATGGAAGCTCGGATAGCCACACATGTAGAAATCCCCCCAGGCTTCCTCCAAAGACTGATGAAAATGATGCTAGACTCACAGACTAGTACTCGAGCATGCTATTTCTTGAGTATTTTGAAATAATTTCTGTGGCATTTTTATAGAAGTTACTGTATAACCCTATGAAGTGATGCTGTAGAAATACCCACTTTGTTTTCCGAGAACGTAGGAATCTTCTTTATGAGATAATGTTGAACTCGCCTATTATAAACAGCGGCGGCAACAGAGTAGGTATACAAAGAGGGGAAACAAAGGTAAGAAGTTTGTGAATGGGTATTCACAGTCACATACATATTAGTGAAACTTGTAATTATTCTGTCACTTGGTGAGCTCGAAACATTTGTGCTTTCTTGTTACTATTAGACAGTCTCCATCCCCTTGAATGATTGAGTCGAACTATGTAAGTAGTTCACTACTGTTCTTAATGTAGTGCTAATAAGTTTCTATGAACTCAGACAATCTAGAAGTACTCTCTTCCTTTATTCATCTCTTCATTACACCCAACTTAAATGCAATTTTTTTTTATGATCATGTATTTACATTCTATTTGTTTTGTTTTCTTTTATACTAATAAATTTTATGATCACTCTATAGACTATGACGAAGTCTTTTGAAGTTACTGACTTACCAGGTAATCTCTTTGATTTAGTTCGTATCTTCTCATTCCATCAGTAACTTGAATATATATTTAAGGGTATTCCATTTATTTGCAGTTCGATCAGCAAAATTTATTGCACGTAAACAATGGGTTGTTGCTGGAGCCGATGACATGCATATCCGCGTATACAATTACAACACAATGGATAAAGTCAAAGTGTTTGAAGCACACACAGACTACATCAGATGCGTGGCTGTCCATCCAACTCTTCCGTATGTGTTGTCATCATCTGATGACATGCTTATCAAGCTTTGGGACTGGGAGAAAGGTTGGATGTGTACTCAAATATTCGAGGGCCACTCCCACTACGTCATGCAAGTGACTTTCAATCCAAAAGACACCAACACTTTCGCGAGTGCTTCTCTAGATCGCACGATAAAGGTGATGGGGTGTTTTTGTTGTTAAATTCAATCAGCAGGAAAAACAAAATTCAGCATTTTTGTGATGGTTGTCTTACGTATGTGTATCACTCATTACTTGTTATTGATTGTGAATGTACCAATTTCCAGATTTGGAATCTCGGCTCTCCTGACCCAAATTTTACCTTGGATGCCCATTTGAAAGGAGTAAATTGTGTTGATTACTACACTGGGGGTGATAAGCCTTACCTAATCACTGGTTCTGATGATCATACGGCTAAGGTATTCCATCTAAATGTGTCTATACTTAATTTTTGTCATAAAGTCGATAATTAAATTTTTGTCAAATTTATTTTTGAACAGGTGTGGGATTACCAAACAAAAAGTTGCATTCAGACACTTGAAGGGCACACACACAATGTTTCTGCTGTTTGTTTCCATCCTGAACTTCCAATTATCATCACCGGTTCCGAGGATGGTACTGTTAGGATATGGCATGCAACCACATATAGGTAAGAGGGATTGTTTGACTAATTCCTCAGTGGTGCGACTTTTCCAAGTTTATTCTAATGATAACTGGTACTGATAGCCTACTATAATTGTCAAAATATTTTGTGTGATATGGGTCTTATGTAGAACATTTGTTTTGTTCTGTACATTTCCACTGCTGCTTTTATGTTTGTGTGCATTTGTGGGAGTGTTTGTTTCTCCTTATCCTTTATACAAGCTTCCTGTTTTCATTAACATTTTATATTTTCCTGTATTGCTTTACTAATTTTGCAATAACGTAGGAATTTTCAATACTTATTACTAATGTGAATGCATGGGGCAAATTGGGCATTGAAAAAGATCCAAACCCACTTGGAGACACAACTTTTTGATGTGTATCATTTCTTTTCCAGATGGAAGATATTTCTATTTTTCGTACACATATTTATAGAAGTTCGACTGATATTTTCACATGAATAAATTTTGTATCCTGCGAATTATAACATGATCTGTTCCTCATTTGTTTAATGTTGATGACCATTTTATGTATTAGATAACCAATGCCTTACTGATCCTGATAAGATGGGCCCGTATTTCTTCCCAGTAGCTGATTTATATTTATCATGTGCAGGCTTGAGAACACATTGAATTATGGACTTGAGCGAGTGTGGGCAGTTGGATACATGAAAAGTTCACGGAGGTAAGCTAATTGCTTTTGTATTGATGCTGTTTTGAATTACATGACTACCCACATTTAGTGTTTCCTAAAACTCATAACCTTGTAGTACAGACTGTGTTCACATGGTACCCCGAAAGAAGACTCCATGTATGATAAATGGGAAGTGGCTCTACATGAATTAACTCAACCTATATTTGATTGCATGCCTGATCAGAAATGGTTCAATACTGTGTCAATATCTTGTGAAAGAACTAGATACCAATTTAAAGCCAGAAGTTGTGAATTCGTAATGTTGTTTTCTCAGAAAAAGGTGTAGTTTTTTAATTTAAAGGGAAAGTTTAAGCACAAAGCGTGCCGAACAACTGCAAGAAAAGCTGTAAATCACAAAACTTCCCGAGTAGTTTCACAATACTCATGAAGATCAAAGGTGTTTGTGTCCCTGATCCACAAAGTACAAACTTGTGTTTTCTTTCTTGGTTTTCTATGCCACTTACTTGGCAGACATTGTGGAGGAAGAAATAAGCTGGGTAAATCTTCTAAGATGAGTTATGAACTAGTCAGCTTTTGTAGTTGCCATCCGAACACACTTCAACAACTAGTTTGGGCAAAAAACTATATGTGGCTTGTAACCTGATGAGATCACTGTCAAGCTTAACTTTTGGTTTATGTATAGGGCATTTCGTGCAATCTTATTACCTCACATTAACTTGTGCTATAGATGTTGTTACTTGTGAGGTACACCTAATGAAAGTTTTCGGTGTATACTGTTTTATTGCTCAGGGTTGTAATTGGATACGATGAAGGAACCATTATGATTAAAATTGGTAAAGAAGTACCAGTTGCTAGTATGGACAGTAGTGGAAAAATCATATGGGCTAAGCATAACGAGGTTCAAACTGTGAATATTAAAAGCGTTGGAGCAGATTACGAGGTCTGACCACCAGCTTACATTTTAACTTTGTTTCTGTTAATTAGGACCCTGTTGTGGAAGTTTTTTTCTTTCTTTCCAGCATCAACTGACATGGTCGATTTTTTATTTATATACATAGATTACTGATGGAGAACGATTACCTTTGGCTGTAAAAGAGTTGGGAAGCTGTGATCTATACCCTCAAGTGAGTTT
Source organism: Papaver nudicaule (assembly GCA_023529015.1). Lineage (NCBI taxonomy): Eukaryota > Viridiplantae > Streptophyta > Magnoliopsida > Ranunculales > Papaveraceae > Papaver > Papaver nudicaule. The sequence goes on along the minus strand of JAJJMA010209125.1, from coordinate 14,656 downwards.
GTCATCTTTGGTCCATTTTCAGTATTCCCAGAGTTATCCTTTTGCACTTCTCTTCAATCACATTTGTGCAATCCCCATCTGTCGAAGATCTGATGATTTGTTATTTATTTTTTTTGATTTTAGAGCTTAAAGCACAATCCCAATGGGAGGTTTGTCGTTGTTTGCGGAGATGGTGAGTACATAATATATACTGCATTGGCATGGAGAAATAGATCCTTCGGATCGGCATTAGAGTTTGCGTGGTCAACTGATGGAGAGTATGCTGTCAAAGAAAGTACTTCAAGGATTAAAATATTCAGCAAAACTTTCCAGGTTTGAATCGATTTCTCCTTGAACTTATGTAAGAACGATAAATTTTCCTTGAAGTCATGCTCTTGATTTGGGAATGTTAGTAGTAGTGCGTACCTGTCTTTTGAGACCTTAGGATACGGAAACTGTTCTAGAATATATGATAAATATATTTATATATCTTTGTTACTGAAATGATCTCATATGGAAGCCTCATTCCGTCCTGGAAAAACCTGTCTGTCTTTATCTGGCATCAGGATTTTGCAAGCTATTCAGATCTTTTTTCTACTTCTTTCTTTTGCTTTTACGTAACTATACGTAACTCCCTCATCTGGCAATTATTGTGTCTTCTAACAGGAAACTTAATTTCATAGTTGCATTTAAGTATCTTTGCTGAAGTTAATTTATTAGACTTCTGTTAGGAAATTTAAGTACCTTTGCTGAAGTTAATTGATTTGACTTCTTTCAGGAAAGGAAAAGCATACGACCAACTTTTTCTGCTGAGCGCATTTTCGGGGGAACCTTACTGGCAATGTGTTCAAACGACTTTATCTGTTTTTATGATTGGGCTGAGTGCAGGTTGATTCGTAGAATCGATGTTAATGTCAAAGTGAGAACTCATATACCAAAAGGCTTGCATAGTTGATAAGTTCTGCGCTCAGGTTTTCAAATTAATTATTTTCTTGCTTATGTGGTTTGTCACAGAATCTTTATTGGGCTGATAGTGGTGATCTAGTGACAATTACCAGTGACACATCATTTTACATGCTGAAGTACCACGTAAGGATTGGCATTTTACTAACTCTCTTTTACAAATTCATTTACGCCTCCACTTTGAATACCACTAGGTTTGATCTCAATATTCGTATTACTAACTTATGTACGAAACAACTATTTACCTTGGCAGCGGGACATTGTTACATCATATTTGGATAGTGGAAGACCAGTTGACGAGGATGGTGTTGAAGATGCTTTTGAGCTTCTCAATGAAGTAAATGAGCGAGTTCGAACAGGGTTATGGGTTGGAGACTGTTTTATCTACAATAACTCTTCATGGCGACTTAACTACTGCGTTGGTGGTGAGGTAAGCTGGATAAGCTAAGACTGTTTGCACCAACTTAGTAGCTTCGTTCACGGATGTTGTGTATCTATATTAACTCTTGTTGCCAATTTCAGGTGACAACTATGTTTCATCTTGACCGGCCAATGTACTTGTTGGGATATCTTGCAAACCAAAGTCGTGTATATCTAATAGATAAGGAGTTCAAGTGAGTCAATTTGGTTTTTGTAGCATGTTCTGATTGTTATTATTTTTGTTTTCTATAGCCATCTTAATGGCTATTTTTTTGGCATACAGTGTTATTGGGTACACACTACTTCTAAGCTTGATCGAGTACAAGACCCTTGTGATGCGTGGAGATTTGGAGAGGGCAAGTGAAGTTTTACCCTCAATTCCTAGGGAGCATCTTAATAGGTGTGTGCTTATTTACCTGTTTTATCAATTGCATTTTATCTGCTTTACCTGATAATAATCATCTGGTCCTTCAAGCCTTTTTACCTGAATGTTACAACATTTGCTGTTGGTGACAAATATTATCAGTTGTTGCATGACATGTGTTCTCATGCTACTTCCTGTTGGTCTCAGATGGAGTATTTGGAGTTCAAACCCTGACCAAGATGAATGTTTGAACCGATACTAATAAAAACAGTCTGAAATGTTATTTAGTCTATTGCATTGTTTTCTGTTTGTCAGAATAGTTTTTGAAGTACGGGTCAAATTTACAAATATTAATAATAGCTCAAATAGGAAGTTTAAAGTAGAATTTTTGCGAATTAACATAACCCTGGAAAAAGATCTTGTTTTAGTTACAGTAGCATGAAGAAACTTGATGCTGATTTTGATGCATAGAATGTAATTGCACAATGTGCACTCTATAGGACTACAATTCAGATTTTTCAGCTTTCTTCTGCAAATTCCTTGGTGTTTGATGTTTGATTATATTTCCAGTGTGGCTCGTTTCTTGGAATCTCGAGAAATGTTGGAAGATGCATTGGAAGTGGCTACAGATCCTAATTATAGATTCGATTTAGCTATACAGCTTGGAAGATTAGAGGTTGCAAAGGTAAGATACATTATCATGTGAATAAGATGAAATATAAACCTCCAAATCGCTGCTCAATTTCTTAGTTCCCTTTTAGTACAACTGTACACCCTTGAATCATTTGGTTTGCTTTTCTCTCTTCGGTGTTGTTTTTGACACCAGTGTTATATAATGATGGTTCTTTCCGTGTAGGAAATAGCTGCTGAAGTAAAGGGTGAATCCAAATGGAAGCAATTGGGAGAACTGGCAATGTCTAGTGGAAAGGTATTGCACCGTGCTGTTTTGTCGTCCTACCTTTTTATTGCTCTCAACATGCTTTTACCATATACTTGTTTTCTTTATTTAATTTTTAAAGACTCATAAATGTTCCTAGCATGTTTTAGTATTGTTGACTCCAAACTTTTGTTATACAGTTAGAAATGGCTGAAGAATGCTTACGAAATGCAAAGGATTTGAGTGGTTTGTTGCTTATATACTCTTCACTTGGAGATGCCGAAGGAATTCAAGAACTTGCATCTCTTGCCAAAGAGCAGGGAAAGAACAATGTTGCTTTCCTCTGTTTATTCATGCTGGGAAAAGTGGAAGAGTGTCTCCAACTATTGGTGGATAGGTAATTTTCAATCACCCTTCTGATGTTCTGCACCTTAAAAATGGCTACTTTTTATGCAAATTCTCCAGAGAATTGAGAGTGATCTCTGATCAAAGATTAGAGGCTAATGCATAAAAGAATAATCTGAATGATATTCTGGTTGTGTCTTTTCCTGCAGCAACCGGATACCCGAAGCTGCTTTGATGGCACGGTCTTATCTTCCAAGCAAGGTCTCAGAGATAGTAGCACTTTGGAGAAACAACCTTAATAAGGTTTGTTATTGTCTTAATCTTATTCTTTGCTTTGATATCTGTTTTGGTGGAAGAAGTAGATTGAAGGTACACAAATTTTAAGTCACGCCTTTACCATTTGATAAAATTCATGATCTGAAAAACATCCTTTGGTATCTGCTATATAATTAGCATTTGTTTTCCATTCTTTTTCAAGACTGAGTTTCCTCTTTACATGCTATGGCTTTTCACAGGTTAACCAGAAAGCTGCAGAATCTTTAGCTGACCCTGAGGAGTACCCTAACTTGTTCGAGGATTGGCAGGTTGCTCTATCTGTGGAATCTAAAATTTCAGAGATAAGGTATCCCTTTGGTCTCATGTTTCTGTATATATGATCTGCGTCTTCGTCTATTATCTGTTAATGTTACTATCTATTATTATTCGTAGTAGTCATTTGTGGTCATAATTCAGTGAGTGGAATATGGTATAATTTTTGTAAGAAGTTAGATGAACTGATACATTTGGCTTATTGATCTACTCCCGGAACTCTTATGTTGGGGATCATTTTGGAACCTTCAAATACATTATCTTTGTAGGATTTTTGGGCATTATTTTATCTTTTAAAGCGATTTATCAGTTTTCTTACTCAAATTACATCGGTTATAAGGGCCATTATTTCTGGACATATATGATGCATTTTGCGGTCATCTCTAACTTTTTTGTTGTTTTCTGCAGAGGAATTCATCCTCCTGCTGCAGATTATCTAAGCTACATTGAGAAATCAAATATCAACCTTATGGAGGCTTTCAAGACAATGCAACTTGATGAAGAGGAAGAGGCACCACTTGAAAATGGTGATTTGGCTCACGAGGTATCTTCGGGCTCTATTTAAAATGCTACTTTTTCTTGCTCTATTCTTCTGTGATGAAGACATACTTTGGATGTTGATTTGTTTCACCTTCATGTCTCAGGAGGTAGAAAAGAACGGAGAAGAATATGAAGACCAGGGAACCCAGGAAGAAGAGGCTGCTGAGGTCGACGCTGATTCTACAGACGGTGCTGTTCTTGTAAACAGTAATGAAGCTGAAGAAGAGTGGGGTACGAATAATGAAGGAACTTCAACAGCCTAAAAGCAATTGGTTGGGCAAGTCTGAATATCAATTTTTGTCTCTGGTGATTAATTAAATCTGATTTCGTAATCATCCTGTCATCACATCGTACTGCTAAGTTTTTTTAAAATTTTGAAAATCAACCCTGGTTTGTATTGATGTGGGCCCCATAGATACAGAAAAGACCATATGTGACTTACCTCGTGGTAGCAATATCTTATCACGCTTCTTGGTTTTCAGCTCAACAGTAAAACCTAAAACTTATTTGTTCTGTTTCTACCCCTTACATTTCAACTGGCACCTATCTAATATGAAGAGTCAATCGCGTCAAATATGATGGTACGTTTATAATAACTGCTATTGTCGTTGTGGATGCAGTTCTGGCGCCACGCTACTAGGGTCCCATCAAAGACACCGGGTTCCAGCTGTTATACACTCTTTCTCGAGGTAAACGGAAAGAACCCTATTCTAACATTCCTTCACTGTATTCCCTTATTTTTCTTATTATATCCTTTCCTAATAACAGATCTCTATTCCTAATTATGGGTACAAGTTTATCAAATTTTACTTACTGTACTCCTGAATGTATCTTGCTGCATGTTCTATGCTGCTCACCATGAATTTGCAATTATTTAGGTATTTGCGTTTGCATGGATGAGAAGGCGTAACAGTCATTGCATGGCTGTTGTACCAACTATCATCTACTTAGCCTAGTATCTGAATATGATCGCCACTCGAACCTATTAGGTCATCAGCACCAAGTGGTGGCTTCTTGGGTTGATATAGTGGTCCAGGATACACTTTAGGTTGGTCCAGCTGTACAAAGCCATATTTTTTGGACCATATCTTAGTGTTTCTTTGCCATGCATTTTTTGGAATTGTTAGACAGCTAAAAAGATAGATTCTTGATATCTTGATTTGTTGTTGGTTCTTTCTTTAAACTCGAATTTTGGTTTCTTGTTATGACAGGTTATTTCTTTGAGTGAGGATTAGTTAAGGCCATCAAGGGATCCGTTGTTGCAGATGGGCTGTTAGTGGACACATAATTTTTTGTCAAAATTCAAATGAGGCGTATATTAACGAACAGTCTACCAACATAAAATTGTCGATGTTTTCTCTCATATCTTATTCTTCTCCTTGTCACTTTATTCTTCTATTACTTTCCCCCTTTTTTAGCTTTAACCTGTAGAATCTGAAAGCAACGGTGGCAATACATTGTATTAGGGAGGTTGGAGATGCTGATTATGTTCAGTTTTCGATTTTGTTGTCATTTTGTTTCTTTATTTGTTATTAGACATATTTTAATGATAATGATATATAGAAATGAGTATGGTTGATTTCAGTTTTTCGAATGCAACTATACGAGCCATATAACATTGACAGGGTTCAGAGAATGGATAATATTGTGTATCTATGGTAACCATTAATTTTTGAAGTTTTCCAAGGAAACAATTGCCGTGTTTCAACTTAGTACTGTTTATTACCTAAGTTTCATTTGATAAGAATTTTGCAAAATTTGGTGTCCTGACATAAGGCATGTGTCCGAACCTATTAATAAAACGTCTCCTCCCACTGCCCCTCTATCTCCCTCTCCATTTCTACAAACCTTCATTGTCTCGATTAATCAACGATTCAAAATGGTTAAAAATGATAGTTTAGAGTGATTTTCGGCAGGGTGAAACCCTAAAAATCTAGACGAAAATTCAATTGTCGTCTTTAT
>JAJJMA010209113.1:0-10732 GCA_023529015.1 Papaver nudicaule | reverse complement strand
ACAGCCTTTTTGTTTGTTGGCGTTTTTGCCTCGGCGTTACAGCCTTTGGTTCGGAGCTTTCGTCGTAAAATTTTCTTTATTTTGAAGATACATGATACATTTTTTATGTGTAATACTTCCTTATATATTTTGCATTCCACGCATTGCCGAGCCCAAGACCATCTTTTTCGTCAATTAGTTTGTACGCTCCTTTTCCTGCCTTCTGCTTGATTGTGTACGGGCCTTCCCATACTGGCTCTAGTTTTCCCGCGTTTCCTTTTTGATAGGGCGGTATCTCTCGTAAGACAAGTTCGCCAGGTTGAAACTCTCGTTCTATTACTTTTTTATTGTATCCTCGGGCAGCCCCTTTCTGATAGTTAATGATGTGCTCTCGAGCTTCCTCCCTTTCTTCTTCGAGGTCATCCAATTTTGCGTATATTAAGTCTGCCGACAGGTTCTGTTCCCACGCTTTGTATTTGTCTGTTGGTATCATTATTTCTGTAGGCAGTACCGCCTCGGTCCTATATGTTAGGTGAAAAGGAGTCATTCCCGTTGCTCGCCTTTGTGAGGTTCGGAATGCCCATAGTACGTTGTGCAGATGCTCGCACCATTGTTTCTTGTGTGGCAATACTCGCTTTTTCGAGTTGTCTCCTATGGTTTTGTTTGTTGCCTCGGCCTGCCCGTTACTTTGAGGATAGATTGGCGTCGAGGTACCGAGCCTTACGTTGTATTGATTTAGCAGTTCTTTCACTTCGGCGCTGAGGAATTCTTGGGCGTTGTCCGAAACTATCTCCGCGGGCACTCCAAAACGACAGAATATGTTCTCCCAGAAGAAGGTAAATACTTCTTTTCCCGTGTGGCTTCACAAGGCTTTGGCTTCGATCCACTTGGAGAAGTAGTCGGTCGCGACTATGATGTATCTTCGTTGTCCCGTTCCTGGAATGAATGGGCCGACGATGTCTACCCCCCATTTGGCAAAGGGCCATGGGCTTAGTACTGAATTCAAGTTTGTTGCTGGCGCGTGGATTCGTTTAGCGAATCTTTGGCATGGATCACATTTTTGAGAGATGCTCTTTGCATCGGCATGCATATATGGCCAATAGTATCCCTGAGCCTTTGTTCTCTGAGCCAGTGCTCGTGCACCACTGTGGGTACCTGCTTCGCCGCTGTGCAGTTCGTTCATTAGTGCGATTCCGTCTACTCGGTGCACACACCTTAATAGAGGTCCCAAGAATGACTGTCGGTGTAAGACCCCGTCTATGAGGCGATAGTTAGCAGATCTACTAGTCACTTTGTGTGCTTCTAGCGGATTGCTTGGTAATTCTCTGTTTTCCAAGTATTTTCTTATGGGGATTCTCCAGTCGTCGTATTCTTCTTGGATGGCCATCACCAGTTCTCCTTCTTCAACTGCTATTGATGATTGCTTTATTCTTCCGATTTCGATGAAAATAATATTTTTATCTGTTACCTTAGAGGCAATGAATGCCAAAGCATCCGCATGCCTATTGTCTTTTCTACAGATGTGTCGTATTTTGAGATGTGGAATTTTTGACATAAGCCTTCTTGCTAACTTCTTATATTTGGACAACAAATCATTGGATTGGTAACTCCCATCCAATTGCCGTACAACCAGCTGCGAGTCCGTTGTTATTCTTGCTTCCTGGATTTCCATGCTAATCATGCGTTTCAACGTATGAATCAGTGCTTCATATTCTGTTTCATTGTTGGTTGCTTCGAACTCCAACCGAAGTGCAAAGACAGTGCGTTCTCCTTCGGGTGATGTGAAGACTATGCCTATCCCCCGGCCATCGCTGTTTACTGATCCGTCAATGAAAATTTCCCATCTCCGAGGATGGCACTGTTCTAGCAGGTCCTCGGGCCCGTCGTCATCTTCGATTCCCAAAATTGGTTCGTCTTCGTAATCTTCTTCTATTGGAAATTCAGCCAGGAAGTCTGCGATGATCTGTGATTTTAATGCCGTTCTGATTTCATACTGCACGTCATATTGTCCGATTTGAGCGTTCCATCTTGCAATTCTTCCTGCTGCTTGGAGATTTTTCAGAATGGACTCGATTGGTGTTTTCGTTAGCACGATTATTTTATGGGCCTGGAAGTAAGTCCGAAGTTTTTGTGTTGCGACTACTAGCGCGAGGATTAGCTGCTCCAACTTGGTGTAATTCTTTTCGGCTGGAAAAAGGGTCCTACTGATGTAGTATACAGGTCTCTCTTCTTCTTTTGTTGTTACTAGCACTGCACTAATGGCGTCTTTGTTCGCGGCTATGTATAATTTCAAGTTCTCGTCTTTCTCTGGGCGCTGCAGGGCTGGCAAGCTTGCTAGGTAAGTTTTGATCCCCTGAAAAGCGGTCTCCCTTTCGTCTGTCCACACGAATTGCTCTCCCTTTTTCAGAATGCTGAAAAAGTCTTTACATCGATCCGAGGATCGTGCAATAAATCTGCTAAGAGCAGCCAATCTCCCATTTAGAGCTTGCACCTCTTTTACGGTTGTTGGCGATGGCATTTCTCGAATTGCTTGCACCTTTAGCGGGTCTGCTTCGATGCCAGTTTTTGTAACTATGTATCCCAAAATTTTTCCAGAGGTCACTCCGAAGATGCACTTTGCTGGGTTGATCTTCATGTTAATCTGTCGCATCTTTTCCAGTATTTCTCGAAGGTCTTTCACATGGGTGTCAGCTTTTTTGCTTTTGACAAGCATGTCATCCACGTAAGCTTCAACGGTCTTTTTTAGCCAAGGACGAAAGATATTCTCCATGGCCTTTTGATAAGTAGCGCCGGCGTTCTTTAATCCGAATGGCATTCTGGTGTAACAATATAGCCCGTTGGATGTTAAGAACGCCGTGTGTTTCTGGTCTTCTTCCGCCAAAGGAATCTGGTTGTAACCAGAATAGCCGTCCATGAAGCTTAGCAGCTCGTGTCCGGCGGTTGCGTCCACCATTTGGTCTATGCTGGGCAGGGGATGGGGATCCTTAGGGCACGCCTTGTTTAGGTTGCTGAAATCGATGCATATACGTACTCCTTTGTTTTTCTTTGGTACAATGACCATGTTGGATATCCAATCTGCGTATTGTATCTTTTTGATAATTCTTGTTTCGATCATCTTATTTAACTCTGTTTCGACCGCCGTCTGGTATACGTCTGCTAGCTTTCGAGGTCTCTGCTTGAATGGTCGCACCGAAGGGTTTATATCTAAGTGGTGACAAGCCAAGCTGGGATCAATTCCTGACATCTCACTCATCTTCCAAGCGAAGACATCAGCATATTCTTTCAGCAAATCTTCCAGCTCATCTCGCTGCCCCCTTGCCATTAGTGTTCCGATTTTTACAATCTTCGGATCTTCAGTCGTTCCGATATTTACATCCTCGGTAGGCTCTGTTGGGGTGAAGTTCGGAGTATCGTCGTTCATGGCACTGGGATCCTTTGGTGCTTCTTTTGTGATTATATTCTTTCCTTGTATTATTTGATTAATTTCTTCGCGAATCATTTTTTCCTTTTGCTGCCTGTGTCTTTCTCTTCGGTTCCGCCGTGCGTTTTTTTTCTGGTCGATGTCTTTCTCGTGACATGCTTTGGACTCCGAACCCTCGCCATTGATCTCTCCGATACCTTCGGGAGTTGGAAATCTGAGCTTCTGATGCAATGTGGAGGGCACCCCTAAGATCCCATGCAACCATGGTCGTCCCAGGATTGCGCTGTATGGTGATTCTATGTCCAGGACACAGAATGTTGTCTTTAAATCCATTGAGGCTACGTGCACCGATAATGTGATGTATCCCTTTGTTCTTGATGCTCTTCCATTGAATCCGTAGATGGTATAGTCTGACGTCATCAGTGGAATGTTCGAGAAATATTCCCTGTATGCCATTCCGAATAATACATCTACCGAACTTCCAGGATCTACTAGGATTCTTGGTACTGTTGCCTTGTTTATGTTTACTGTTATCACCAAAGGATTATTACTTTGGCCATCTTCGGGAAGGTCCGCTGCCGAGTAAGCTATTGGTTTTAATTGCCATGGCTCGAATTTTCTTGCTTCGGTGACAATCATTATTTCTTTCCCATCTTTGTCTCTTTTGTGAATTCTTCCCCCAAAACTGCTGCTTCTCGAGCTGACGCTTTCCCTTGTATGAATCATTGAATTGCAATGAGCGGTTTGCATTGGTACTTCGTTTTGCGATTTTATGACTTGCCCCGAAGGTCCTACTTGCTGCCTCGGCGTCTGGTCCGATTTCGAAGTCATTCTCGGTGACCTGTCAAGAAACAAAAAACCCGTGAGGTCCGAGGCGACTAGCGCAGTGTACTTTGTCGTCCATGAAATTCTATTCTGCAACTGATTTTTTCAGACGAATTTTAATATAAGTCGTATTTGCCCTTTTTAGATATATCCCTAACTGCTTATTTTGTCTTTTAGCTCAAATCGTCCCTTTCTATCTAATTCTTTTGATGAAGTTTTATTTCCCCTTATACCATGAAATTTGAAAACCCTAAAGTGGATTTTTATGTACAGCGTGAAATTTTGAGAACCCTAAAATGGATTTCTTTGTATAGCATGAAATTTGAAAATCCTAAAACGGATTTTTATGTATAGCACAAATGCGTTAATCGTTTCTCGCAAGGCTAGATGCTACTGTTTCAAGAGGTTTACAGCGAAGCATAAACTACATATCTTAAAAATTGACTTCATCATACCAAGGTTTTGAAAACTCTTTAATGGATGATTTTATCACCTGATGCTGTGCTCAAAAAACTCTTAAACATGCCAAAGCCTTTAAGGTCATTTAGATGCTTAAGGTACAGGAGCTTCTTTTCAGAAAACTAACTTTTGAAAATCTTATGAGAAGATTAGAAAAGTACATCGAAAAATTTGAAAACCCGAAAAATCACAGGCAAACCCTAAGTTGTTTTAATCAGTCCCTGTTTCTAGCGTCAAACTGTACTAGTGCAAAATCTGCATAGGTACTCAAGGAGCCATATCCATCAGATCTACTCATACATACAGTATTTCAGTTGAGATTTAATGGTGCGAGGACCGCAAGAACAGTACCGAAGGTACTAAGAACAATGATTAAAACCCAAAACTTATAATAGTAAAGGCAAAATATAAAAGATTTGTATGTATTTCGATGTTGTGATTACAAGAATATAACCCTAAGGAACCAGAGGAGATAACAGACCTAATCTCTCTCTTGCTGCTTAGGCTCAATCCCAAAAGAATCCAACCCTTACAACGTTTTCCAAGCTCGCCTTATATAGGCCGAGCTTGGGTGGTTTACAGCTAATAAAGACAAACGACCCAATCGTGGTGGTGTCAGTCCCTGTCGAGTAAGGCGGTGGTGCTCCGAGGTTGATTTCTAGTCTTCGGTCCCTTGACATGGTCCGAATCCTTTCCTTATCCTTCGCTTCGCTCATATGTGACTTCTTCTTTCTTTAGGTTGGTCCGAGATCTCGCTGCCGATACTCTCGGTGTGGTGTGGCTTCTTGGATGCGAGACACGTGTTCCGAGGGGTTTTACCCCCTACAGAGATAGTGGACAGTTACGAGAAGATGGCGCGAGTGGACATGTTATATACAACTCAGGCAGTTACATAAACCAACTCATGTCCTCCACTCCCCCATTCTTCCACGACTTTCACCTTCTCTGTCGAGAGATCAGGGTGAGTTCAAAACTATAAATAGAGGCCTCCTCTATCTTCCAAGGCAGAAGATCTTTTCCAGAAACAACCAGATATTCAGAATACCTGAATAAACCAGAGCCTCGGAAGAAAACACACCTGAGCAACCCAACACCCTTCTAGCCTTGGAGATTTCCAGTCACCTTCACGACGGAAATCTTGAACTCTTACACCCAAAACACATCCTCAACCTGATCTCAAGTTTCTTCGTTGTTTCCCTCCCTAGATCAACCTCTATCCTCTCTGTGACCGAAGCAAGACGTGAATGGCCATTGACTTGGTTTAGGCTCGTCTTGTTCGACTTTGATCTCGAACACTACAAAAGTACCCAGAGACGGTACATTGTTTTTCCAGGTAAAAACACCATGAAAAACAACACAATGGTTACTACAAGAAAGAATGTTTTGCTCATGTCCCAGTTGGAAGCAGTGAAGAATGAGATTGCTTGTAATACCCCGACTCGGCAGGTAGGGTTCGCCGAATGGAATATAAGTAATGAAATCTCTTTTCATAACACCGAGGCCTTTTCAAGCATAATTAACTCAGCAGTTGGAAAAAACTCTGCAGTTAAGCGTGCTCGGTCGGGAGTAGTCAAGAGATGGGTGACCTCCTGGGAAGCTGCTGCCGGATGACCGCAGCGGTGCCCGTTGAAAACCCCACACTGTCGGGTGACCGCAGTGGCTAAGTGGGGACAGTATCGGTGGAGGGACGGGTCGTTACAGATGGTATCAGAGCCGACGTTGGTTCACTTGTCGAGGGTGGGAGAGTACGCTGGACGGGTTGTGTTCAAGGTAGCTCGTCTCATGAGGGGCAGGGAACGTCGGAGATCTGGGCTTGAAAAATATATTCCGGAGTCGGGGACGGCTCCAATTTAAAGGTGGTGGTATTGTAATACCCCGACTCGGCAGGTAGGGTTCGCCGAATGGAATATAAGTAATGAAATCTCCTTTCATAACACCGAGGCCTTTCAAGCAAAATTAACTCAGCAGTTGGAAAAAAAACTCTGCAGTTAAGCGTGCTCGGTCGGGAATAGTCAAGAGATGGGTGACCTCCTGGGAAGCTGCTGCCGGATGACAGCAGCGGTGCCCGTTGAAAACACCACACTGCCGGGTGACCGCAGTGGCTAAGTGGGGACAGTATCGGTGGAGGGACGGGTCGTTACATTGCTCTTATGAAAATACAGATCAACAAACTTGCTGACAACAAATTTTGTGAAGTCTGTAATGCCAAGAATGATGGTCAGCCTTCCAATAGCAATTCTACATAAAGTTGCAACCTACAACTTTTTGTTTTCTCTTTCTTAGTAGATTAGAATAGTTGATTCCTTGTGAGAACTTGTTCTTACTTTTGTCTAAGGAATATAAACTATATCTAGAAGTAGTTGTCTTATCATGCTTTTTAGAGTTTTTCAGCATGTACTACTTTATTTCATTAATAAAAGTTCTTTTCAGATAATTATTAATGATGTTTGCAATACTTGATTTGTCTACCTCAATCTTATTGCAACACATAGCTCTTTCCATTACCTCGCTAGTGATGCAAAGTTATGTCTATTACAAAAGTTAAGCTTTTTCTCATGACCAAGAAACTTTTGATTGTATGACTTTTAGGGTTTTCACAAACTCGGAATCATATACACTTTTCCAAAAATCTGGCTAAGGGAAAGAGATTATAAACAAAAGTATACTGGATAACATTAAATTGTTTTGTCCATGTCAGGCTTTGTAAGTTTTTCTTTATTGAATAACACCACATGGGGAGAGTTCTTAACTGAGCTTGCGCTTAATAACAAATCTTTTTGGGGAGCGTGTATGTGGATTATTAGGAGAAAAGTGTGTCTATATTTCTTCAAAGATGAATCAATTTAGAAATCATTGTCCTGATTTCCTAGTTATGTCATCTTAAACTTGGTATGCGAGTACCTAGCTTAACCTATTCCATAGGTTTATGAAACCCTAGTCTCAAACTACTTTGTCATATTTTTGTAACAAATAGGGGGGGAATACATATGGTTCTTGTTCTTGTGGTTCATAACCATAAGGGGACAACATCGTATGCTTACTTGATGTACTTTTTCAAAGTATCAAGTAAGGGGAGTAATTAAAGTTAAGAAGAAGCTTCGTATCAGGTATGAGTAGAATCACTTTAAAAGTTTTGATACACAGACTTTAAAGTTTGCTCAGATTCTTACTCTTTGCACAAACAACATGTGGGATTAGCATATTAACCCATGTAAGCTTGAGCGTACCTTTGTGGTTGTTTGAGCTGGATTTGTAGTAGGTGTTGTCTACGGATTTTTTAACAAGAGTTAAAAAGACACATCAAGACTCAAGGGAGAAGTTGAAGAATTCAAGAAATCAAGATACATCTGGTTAGTACTTAATAGTATATCTTTTGAATCCATATCTAAATTGGTTTTGACAAAAGGGGAGATTGTTAGGGCATTGTTTGGTCAAACCCACTAGCGTTGGTATGTCAAGCTGGTTGTCAGTTTTAGGTGTCAAAACACAATCTTGATTTAGCCTACTAGAGTTTAGATTTCAGAATTGGGATATAGAAAAAGTAGTAGAGACCTTGAAGACGAAGACTGTGAAGAAAAGGAAGACATCAATTATTCTTCATCGACAAAAGGTTAGTAGGAGTTATGACTATTATGGAAATTCTTCTATTCTACTTATTCTATCTTTCGAAATAGTCAGCTACTTTAGTAGAGATACTAATAGCGATTGAGATCGTGTTCTTGTCTACATGACCATGTGTTATGTTGGTATTTGTTCCCACGAATACTAAGGTTACAAGAATGCATGAGATAGATTCGATACCATCTTTCCATAGCAATGGTTTGCTTGAAAATCACTTGTAGGATATGGGTGAATCTAAAGGAGTACTCTTGAGCAAGAGTCCAGTGGATTATAGCTGAGGCGTCTAACACGTCTAACTACTGGTCCAGCCCAGAACTTCCAGCAGATCTAGTAACCCTAATTCTGAGCTAAGGCGGTTCACGAAATGGTTCGTGAACAGTGACTTTGGATTTTCTCCTGAGTTCCAATGCATCAATTTGTACACGTACATGTACGTGAACCACATATTCGATGTATCTGGCCTGAATTCTGAAGGACGGTTTGCGAACCGTCCAAGTTGAATATTCTCTGGAATTTTTACACGGGTTAAACTCTGACTCCTTTATCTCTTAGTTGGACTTGGTTATCACGAAATATCTTCTGTGGTCCATCTAACGAATCTCAATGAGTCAATAAGATAAAGATTATCTCTGGTCTATTGGATTTCTATCTTGAAGTGTTTTTGAGCTAACAAAACACTTGGAAAATAAATGTTTAATGAATTCCAATTGAGATAAATCTCTGTTTACTTGGGTTGCAAGTTAGGGTTTCCTAAACTTGTGGGACAAGTAACTAGTTGCTTTATTCCTAAGCAGCCTATCTTACTGAGTGTTATAAATAGAGGGTTATGGGACGAAAAACCGCCAGCATCAAGCATACGTGAGATTTCTCTGTGGAATTGATCGTAAACTCTTTTCACTTCGGTGAATGCTTTTTGTGGTATAATCATCCTCTATTAAGTAGTAGTTCCTCTGTGGGAATTACCTAATGACTATAAAGACTTCTCTTGAGAGTAAGCACAGGTAGGAGATTGAGACCTTAGTGGTTCAAATCGGAGTAACCTGTAACCTTGGTAACCTGATCACGTTCTTGTCTATTCTACGGTCCTTCTCTTATGATATAAGGCCATTCAAGAACTGATACGTTACACACAGGTTTGAAAGGAAGCAACGCACGGCTGCACTCGGTGTTGTAAGACCTAGTTAGCTCCAGTTGTATAAGTTTCTTAAGTGATTCTTCGTTTACAACTGAGGTAGAGACAAGTTGGGCATAATTTACTCGGTTTACTTGTCAGCCCCCGCTTGTAAGTAGATTTCCGTATGACCTGGAGCAATTCGAAGGAAGTCACTTTGTGTATGTCAATCTGATAGAGGACAGTTCAAACATACAGTTGATAATCGAGGTTGCAAAGCCGGAATTATTGACACAAGCCTTTAACAATGGTTAAAGCAACTCCTAGACCTGTAATGGACGTCAGCTGGGGGAATCAAGTGCGTGACGATCTGTGGGGGATCTAGAGACGTAAGGAGTGGGACGGTAGCCAATTCGCTTGGAGGTCTTGAGTTGGTCTCTGCTACATCCCAGACCGAAGTTTTATAGTAGGCTAGTGTTTGTAGACAGTTTGTACTGTGCGGTATTCAATCTGGATGAGGTCCCGAGGTTTTTCTACAGGTTGTAGTTTCCTCGTTAAAAAAATCTCTGATGTCTTGTGTGCTTTACTTTCCGCATTATATTCTCTGATTATATAATTAAAGCAAACACAAGAAGTGCGTTATTATTAACCTGATCGTTGTCCCCAATCCATCCATTAGATTTACCAAGACCATGTCTTGTGTCGGACTGATCACTTGTGATCCAAACTCAGGATATACAGATTTGGATATTGATTTTTGAGATCGTCCAGATCTGACCATAAGACTCACGAGCCCAAATGAAAAGTTGCTAGTATTTCGGTACCCCTGCTTTTTCAGCAGCTCCACTAAGCGCGTCAACCAGATGTTGTGCACGTAAACCGTCCCTCCCACAAGATGTCCCTTCCGGAAACTCTTGATTCTGCCCAAGACCAAATCTTTAGAGGCGATAAAAACAGCTTGGGTGAGAGGCACAACAGGAATAGTGAGAGGATTAGCACGAGGATGCTTGCTTTGTAGCTCCTCCAAAGTTGCAGAGTTGGTAGGAGCCACGCCACTAGAAGTTAAAGTACGAATGACAGCAGTATACATGCCATAGCTAAGCTTCTTACGGCACAGACGTATGTTGGTGGCTTCCTGGTTGCGTGGCTCCTGTTTCTTCTTGGCTTTGCGTATCTCCAGCAAGGCTTCATGATCCTTCAATGCTTGTTGAATCAGGGTACTGCATCCATTAGGTTCAGACCAAGTAACCAAAGCAGAGGTGATGGCGCCAACTTGTACCTTCTTCCGTGTGCCTAAACGTTCATCTTCAGAGCTC
>JAJJMA010209109.1:0-18203 GCA_023529015.1 Papaver nudicaule | reverse complement strand
TAGGCCAAGCTAATGGCGTGGGCATCCAAAGATAGGCCAAGCTAATGGCGTGGATACCCAAAGCTAGGCCAATGCAATGGCGTGGGCATCCAAGCTTGGCCAAGGAGATGGCCGTGCATATCCAAATGCTTATGGCGTGAATTGCCTAGGGTTTGGCTCGAGCATGAGCTAGGCTAATGCGCATGCGTAGGTATTTTTACGTATAGGCTAGGGATATGGACCATGCTACTAGGCTAGGGTCGTGAGATATCAAAATACAGCTAATGGTAATTAAATATCTTATCCCTACTGTAAAATAAATTCATACCTTATCTCGAGCTAGTCCAGGATGCCAGAAATTGATGCGAAATTACTCCTGTGACCTCCTCGCCAAAAACCACCATCAACATTAGGTTGCAAAGCCAGTATTGCTGACACAAGCCTTTGACATCGGTCAAAGCAACTCCTAGGCCTGTAAAGGACGTCAGCTGGGGGAATCAAGTGCGTGACGATCTGTGGGGGATCTAGAGACGTAAGAAGTGCGACAGTAGCCAATTCGCTTGGAGGGCTTGAGTTGGTCTCTGCTACATCCCAGACCGAAGTCTTATAGTAGGCTAGTGTTTGTAGTCAGTTTGTACTGGGCGGTGTTCAATCTGGACGAGGTCCCGAGGTTTTTCTGCAAGGCAGTTTCCTCGTTAAAAAAATCTCTGGTGTCTTGTGTGCTTTTACTTTCCGCATTATATCTCTGATTATATAATTAAAGCACCAAGTAGTACGTTATCCAATAACTGTAGAGTTTAACTCCAAAGTCCCAACTTTGTCGAGTTGATCCCCAAGATCACAACTCCAGTTATTAGAGTTTGGATATTGATTTTTGAGATCGTCCAAACTTAAACCATAAGACTCACGAGCCAAAACGAAAAGTTGGTAATATTTCGGTACCCCTCCTTTTTCAGTTGGTATCAGAGCAGGTGAACACATTAAAGACGTAACTGTCTGTGTTTATCTAGGCTTGTGAGTAATGGATCGAAGCGTAAGAGCTTGTAACGTACCACCAAAGTTCGATGGCACAAATTACCTATGGTGGAAGACTGCAATGACTTCGTTTTTGCAAGCCCGAGACTTCAAAACTTGGGTTTATGTCGTAAAGGAATACATACCACCAACTGTTGAAGTTGACGGTAAAACTGTTCCCAAAGACATAGCGGTTTATGATGATGTGGAAACACTCGCCGCTAAGCAAAACTATGATGGGCTTAATGCTATCATTCATGCAGTTACACCTGATCTCTTCCATCACATAGCTACATGTGAAACCTCTTACGAGGCTTGGAAAAGATTAAGGAACGTGTTCGAAGGAAATACAACAGAGAAAGAAGCTAGACTTCAAAACCTCATGTCTGACTGGGAAAACCTTCGAATGCTTGACGATGATACCTTTGATGAATTTAATCACAAATTGTCTGAAATAGTCAATGCCTGTCACACCTATGGTAAAACTATTCCGGAAAGGGACATTGTGAGTAAAATTCTGAGGTCACTACCCTCAAGGTACGAATCCAAGAAACATGCCATCCAAGAAAAGCATGGCTTAGATATAACAAGAAGTGACCTTGTTGCCAAACTGAAAAATCTTTGACCATGAGAAACAATCTGGTCAAAATAATACAGTAGGCCTGAAAGTCATGAAAACAGACTCAGCTCACGAGACAGATGATGAAGATAATGATTTATCATTATTCATTCAACAGGTGAGAAGAGTTCTGAGGGGTAGGAAGAGGTACAATAACCTACCCAAGACAAAAGGCAAAGATTGGGATAATGGAAATGAACCACAATGCTTCAAATGTCTTGGATTCGGTCACATGTCTCCCGAATGTCCAAATAAAGACTATTGTGGAAAGGTCAAAGCTTTTGATGCTACACAAAAGCGAAATCCCGTAAAAGAGAATGTTGAAAACATGACTCTCTTTGATGTACATCAGGAAAGGTCCCCACCCAGTCCTGATGATGAGAATTCTGTAACGAGTTCTTCGTCTCTAACAAACAAAAGGTATTTAGTTACCAAGTTACTTGAAGAAAAATGTCGAATTCTTGAACAAGAAAAGGAAGAACTAAGTAGAAAACTTTCTTCGACACTTCACAGAGTACAATTGTTGGAAAGAGACAAAAAATGGGATTCAGATCTACTCAAGAAATTGAGCAAAGGCGTTAACACACAATGTCTTAAGATCAAGAAACCCAACCTGGAAAAGAAGAAATCTTCTCAGACAAAATCTAAGTCTGATACTTCTAAGAAGTTAAAACCCGGAAGAGGTAACTCTCCACAAAAATGTGGCAGAAATACTCATAAAACACATTCACCCAGTCTCAAAGGATGTGATCATGAGAGAAAAACAGGTAAAGGTCATCCTGTTACATCTCATGGAAGAAAGGTTGAACAACAACCTGAGAGAAGAAATTCTTTCAAAAAACCGGTACAGGTATGGGTTGAGAAAGGGAAGAAGGAGACTAGTCCTTTCTATCATGTGAATCAAAGAGCTAGTCAGAGCCCATATCAAAACTCCTATCACACTAGATGTGATGCAGGAGGAAAACCGAGAAGTAAAGGTGCAAAATCAAGTTCCATTGATAACACCTTGAAAAATAGCAGGAAAGAAAGAAGCTGATATCCTTGTCACCAAGGACTTCAGTATCCTCCTCCCACTAAAATCCTAAGCGCAGTTCTGTTGTTAAGACAATCCTGGTAACAACAGAGACACTGCATAAGGATTTAGGGAGACTGCAAAGGGGATGTCAGACGGAAACTCTGTCAGATTGCCTTTCGGTTCCCGAACCGGTCGGGAAATTTCTGCGACTCCAGAATCTTGTTTGATGTTTATCTTAAAGGAGAGATTTTATCTCATGAAAAACCTTTTGTCCAATCCTTTAAATCTCTGAATTTGAGATTAAGAAGATTACATCAAAGATGACAGACTCTGGAGGAAAAAGGGAAGAAACCTGGACAATTGTCTTTCCAAATAAGAAGATTCGTATAGAATCATCTGATAATGAAGCCAGTCACTCTTCTGTACAGGATCTAGCAACTACAGAAGGAAAGGAAATTCATCTTGATAAAAAGATGGATGAAGTACTTGAACAACTCAAGAACTTCGCTGGTGAGATGGGTACTCTTGCAAATCATGTGAATACTAGCCTCCATGATCTAACTGAAAGAGTTGGAACCATCGAAGAACAACTTGGCATCTTGATTAACTCAAGCAATAAGTCTGTTCTCTCAATCAGATTAGTTGGTTCCTTGTGAGAACTTGTTCTTACCTTTGCCTAAGGAATATAAACTAAATCTGTTTAGTAGTTTGCCTTTCATGCTTTTTAGAGTTTTTCAAGCATGTACTACTTTATTTCATTAATAAAAGTTATTTTTAGATGTTATTAATGATGTTTGCAATACTTGATTAGTCTACCTCAATCTTATTGCAAAACATAGCTTTTTCCATTGCTTCGGTAGTGACGTAAAGCTGTGTCTATTTACAAAGTTATGCTTTTTCTCACGATTAAGAAACTTTTGATTATATGATTTTTAGGGTTTTCACAAACTCGGAATCATATACTCTTTTTCCGAAAAAAGTGGTTAAGGAAAGGAGATTACTAACAAAGCAAAACTGGATAACATTCAATTGTTCTTGTCCGTGTTAGTCTTTGTCAGTTGTTCTTTATTGAATGACACCACACGGGGGAGAGTTCTTATTTGAACTTGCGCTTAATAACAAATCTTTTTGGGGAGCGTGGATGTGGAATATTGGGAGAAAGTGTATCTATATTTCTCCATAAGGTGAGAACTCAGGAATCTTGTTGTTCAGATTACCCAAGTATACCATCTTTACACTTGATATGCGAGTACTTGGCTTCACCTATTATCATAGGTGTATGAAACCCTAGTCTCAAACTACTTTGTCATATTTTTGTGACAAATAGGGGGAGAATACATATGTTTCTTGTTCTTGTGGTGCATTAAGGTGCATAACCATAGGGGGGAAACATCATGTGCTTACTTGTTGTGCTTTTCACAAAGTATCAAGTAAGGGGGAGTAATTAAAGCTGAGATCAAGCTTCGTATCAAGAATGAGTAGAATCACTTTAAAAGTTTTGATACACCAACTTTAAAGTTTGCTCAGATTCTTACTCTTACGCACAAACAACATGTGGGATGAGCATACTAACCCACGTAAGCTTAAGCGTACCTTTATGGTTGTTTGAGCTGGATATGTTGTGACTCTGACTACGGATTCATCAACAAGAGTTTAATGAACACATCAAGACTCAAGGGAGAAGTTGAAGAATTCAAGAAATCAAGAGATACATTTGGTTAGTACTTTATTGTATATTATTTGAATCCATATGTAAATTGGTTTTGTCACTAAAATTGACAAAGGGGGAGATTGTTAGGGCATTGTCCGGTCAAACCCACTAGCGTTGGTATGTCAAGCTAGTTGTCAGTTTTAGGTGTCAAAACTCAATTCTTGATTTAGCCTACAAGAGTTTAGATTTCGGAATTGGGATATAGACAAAAAAGTAGAGACCTTGAAGACGAAGACTGTGAAGACATCAATTATTCTTCATCGACAAAAGGTTAGTAGGAGTTATGACTTTATGGAAATTCTTCTATTCTACTTTGTCTATTCTTTCGAAATATAGTCGACTACTTTAGTAGTGATAATAGCGATTGAGATCGTATTCTTGTCTAACGTGACCTTGTGTCATGACCAGTGTTTGCTCCCACAAATACTGTGAGTACAAGAATGAATGAGACAGATTCGGTGCCATGTGTCCATTACAATGGTTTGCTTGCAAATCGTTAGTTGGATATGGATGATCTAAAGGAGTACTCTTGAGCAAAGAGTCCATGGATTACATCTGAGGACGTACACACGTCTAAGTTCTGGCTAAGCCCAGTACTTCCAGCGGAATCCAGATTTGACGAAATCTGACGGGCGTTCGCAAACCAGAAACTCGGATTTCTTCTGAGTTCCAAAGTGACTGAACATTTCGCGAACCTGTACGCGAATCCAATGTTGGTTACTTTGCTGGTGTCGGATTTAGTGGATATTTTTTCAGAATTTCACTTGGGTCAAACTCTAAACTCCTTTATCTCTTAGGTGGACTTGTATATCACATAAATATCTTTTGTGGTCCATCTAACGATCCTCAATGAGTCAATAAGATAAAGATTATCTCAGGTCTGTTGGATTCTATCTTGAAGTGTTTTTGAGCTAACAAAACACTTGGCAGATAAACTTAAAAAAGAATTCCAATTGAGATTAATCTCTATTACTTGGTTGGCAAGTTTAGGGTTCCTTAACTTGTGGGACAAGTAATTGATTGCTTTATTCCAAAGCAACCTATCTTATTGAATGCTATAAATAGAGGTGTCTACGGACAAATACCGCAAGCATCAAGCTTACGTGAAGGTCCTTAGGGAAGGTAACGTAAACTCTTTTCACTTCGGTGAACGCTTGTTGTGGTATAGTCATCCTCTATAGGTTGCAGCTCCTCTGGGAACTCCCTACGACTATAAAAGACTTCTCTTGAGAGTTGGGAAGCACAGGTAGGAGATTGAGACCATATTTGGCTGAAATCGGATTAACCTGTAACCTTGGTAACCTGATCACGTTCTTGTATATTCCATAGTCCGTCTCTTCTGCTATACGGCTATTCAAGAACTGATACGTTACACACAAGGTTGAAAGGTAGCAACGCACGGCTGCACTCGGTGTTGTAAGACCTAGTTAGCTCCAGTTATACAAGTTTTTTAAGTGATTGTTCGTGTATAACTGAGGTAGAGATAAATTGGGCATAGCTTACTCGGTTTGCTTGTCAGCCCCGACTTGTGAAGTAGATTTCCGTATGACCTGGATTTAATCATCCGAAAGAAGTCAACTTGTGTGTGGTAAACTGATAGAGGACAGTTAGACCATACGTCAACAATTAGGTTGCAAAGCCAGTATTGCTGACACAAGCCTTTGACATCGGTCAAAGCAACTCCTAGGCCTGTAAAGGACGTCAGTTGGGGGAATCAAGTGTGTGACGATCTGTGGGGGATCTAGAGACGTAAGGAGTGCGACAATATCCAATTCGCTAGGAGGGCTTGAGTTGGTCTCTGCTACATCCCAGACCGAAGTCTTATAGTAGGCTAGTGTTTGTAGTCAGTTTGTACTGGGCGGTGTTCAATCTGGACGAGGTCCCGAGGTTTTTCTGCAAGGCAGTTTCCTCGTTAAAAAAATCTCTGGTGCCTTGTGTGCTTTTACTTTCCGCATTATATCTCTGATTATATAATTAAAGCACCAAGTAGTACGTTATCCAATAACTGTAAAGTTTAACTCCAAAGTCCCAACTTTGTCGAGTTGATCCCCAAGATCACAACTCCAGTTATTAGAGTTTGGATATTGATTTTTGAGATCGTCCAAACTTAAACCATAAGACTCACGAGCCAAAACGAAAAGTTGGTAGTATTTCGGTACCCCTCCGTTTTCAACAACAATCTTGATTCCACTCAATATCTATAATTTAGGCACACAAACCGAAAGCGTCTTGCTGACAAATCCAGGTTAATAGATAAAGAGTATGTTCTAGTCATAACGATCTTGAGTGGCCTTATAGCAGAAGAGAAGGACCATGAAATAAACAAGATCGCAAGGTTTGATAGACGTGATAGAGCAGAACACAAGTACAATACAAAGAAGACTAGTAAACATAAACTAGTTTCCCGTAAGAGGTACTTCTAGGTTTCTTGATCCCCAAGAGAATACTTGCACTAATCCAGACAGAAAGCAAAAGCATAAAGGTAACTGAAAAGAAAAGTGAGATAAACACAAGCTTTCAATTCCGAAGAAGAGCTTGGTAAAGGGAAAAAGCTTTTAAGAGAGATACCACTCCTATTTATATTGACTAAGGCTTAGCTTTGAAATGAGGCTAACTTAATTTCGGAAATTATTTAAAGCACATTTCCATATATGTTCCGAAATACCACACTTAGACTCACATCATTTAATGAGATCTAATACTCTAGCATTTTACATTAAATAAAAAAAAACATAAATGAAAAATATATTTCAATAAATGTTTGGCCAAGAGCAATCAAAGCTCCATGGATATTTGGATATTTCATTTAATTCGAAATATGGTGCTTACCAAATATGCTCCATGGGATAAAGCTCATTTCGAAATATGGTGCTTACCAAATATGCTCTATGGGATAAAGCTCATTTCGAAATATGGTGCTTACCAAACGTGTCCTATTGTTTCGAAAATCTCCTTAAGGTATTATTACTTGCAAATGTCGTCATCAGCTTTGATAATGTCGACATCACTTCCTAGGCTTTGCTGGACGGGTCAGAACGATCCTAGGTGGAAGTGGGATCTGGTCCAACGTGGCTCAATGTTCCGCATAAACGTATCATCACCGACAAGGACAAGCCTTGTGTGTTATGCTTAAGTGAACATGTAGGTTCAATGGACATTCCGAATCATACAAAAAGATATACCAAGAAAGTACGGTGCATGATTCATCGAGCAATAGCAAAATGTTGAATCTCCTAAATTTTCGATTCCAATATAGATGATCACGTTAATGATATCCAAGAATTCAAATCAAAACATCAAATGAATATTTGATCAAGTAATATATCCATACGAAGATCTAATCACGTACAATATTGATCAGAAATCATGTGTCTACTAACTAGAGCGACAAACCATATTTCTGACTATGACTCAAACCAACTTAGTTGTACATTGAAGATGAACAAATTCAAACTTCAAATGAGAATATCAAACTCATTAATTCGTTGAAACACAAATCAAAATGGTAGAGTTTGAACTTCGAAAATACACATTCTGAAATAACCAAATTAAGGTTTCGAAATCTACAGTCTGTTTGGTAGAAACCAAATTAAACTTTAGATTTTGTTTTAACAAAACCTTGGTTAAGGTTTCGAAACAAGAAACACATATTAATCTCCTCACAAAACTTGAGAGTCCATGTGGCCAAGAGACGTTTCAGCATCACCTTTTTGTCCTTGACGCACAAGTTATATTTCCCGGTTCACATAAACCTTTAGGAAACCCCAGGGTCTACTAAACCTTTTAGAACTCACATGGTCAAGACACATTGTTTTCGATTCTCAAGTCATTGTTAGCCAGCAAACATCGTTTCAAACTCATGTTCTCTCATTGGTCACCTATTAAGTTTTGGACCGAATAGCTTATAGATACAAAAACCAGATTATGGTTTTGGAATCAAAGTTAAGTTTTACCAAAACCTACATTGAGGTTTCGAACTCTGAAAGTCCATAGGATGAGATAACAAGAAGATGGTTTCAAAATCTAAAAGTGTGATATGGCATACAAGATGTTCATATGTAAAGAATCAATTAATTGATTCAGAACTTCAGTAGTCAGAGCCAAACCATGACGTAGTATTCGAACTCAGAACATCAGTATATCGAGTCTACACAACATAAGTGTGAGTCACGATCTCTCTTACATTAGCTCATACAAGTATGTGCTAATCAATCCGACAGAGTCAGACTAGGTAAGTCGAGACACAATATTGTGATTGATTAAATCCCGTAATACTACCGAGACAACATCACAACTCCTATATACAACTTGAAGGTTTTAGGAAAAACCTTATATTACTTAGAGACGGAGAAGAAAAGAAAGATGTAAGCAATATGAAACGTCATAACTACAACAACAATATCGCAAGCATTAAAGCGGAGTTATATCTTAAGACACACTGATCACAAGTGATCAAGTCATAACGTAAAACTCAAGCATTAAGTTATGTTTTCGTCTTTTGTAGTAAAAGATAATGGAATCACGTTATTTAGATTCACTAACCTCTTGAATGATGAAGCCGGATGTCTTCGTTTGATCTTCAATCTTCTTAAACTCTTCAAATAGTGATTCTAAATCCTACCAAAATCTTCCACAACCTAAAGCTAACTCAATAATGACCTTACCTAATGTGTGTTGTTTAGCGGTCGAGTTTTGATCACCAAATTTGACAACTAAGCTTGACATACCAACACTTAGTGAGGTTGACCGAGCCATGCTCTAACAATCTCCCCCTTTGTCAATTTTAGTGACAACAACTCTTTATATAGATGAATGAGAATTTGAAAACCTAAGTTCTACCTTCGAGTTCTTCTACTTAGCTTGACAGCACACCAATAGTACCTGCAAAATATGTCAGTCTGCAAACAAGATATGTACTATTGAAAAACCATACGATAACCAATACACTTATTCTCCCTGAATGTAAGTTCGGATGTCTATCAAGTCCGATGTATTGTTATCAACTGTAGCACAACGCGAAAGTCTACAGTGCTAGTAACCATTAGTAACATCTGGTGTTACTCCCCCTTAGTTAATGCTTTCATTCATTTTTTTAAATACGCGCAGGCATTTTTCTCCCCATATGACACTGCTTACTGTCAAAGACCAAGCACTGAACGAGTCAAGCTGTCAATATTTCTTCCCCTTTTTTGTCAAAAATAATTGACAAAGGGTCTCGAAATATTTGGGTTCGAGATAAATGCTCAAGTTCCGAGAAACTCGATTCAACATATAAGAATGATTGCATTCATAAGGGTCACCATTTCAACAAGTCTGTTGTCTTACTAGATTATACCAAAACCAATGATTTATGCGTATACTAAAACCCTTGCCAAATAGCATCAAGGAATCACATAGTATTGTGACTAGCATAAAATCAATCTCCTCCTTACATAGTTACACTCATACCTGCGTACAAAGTCATTAGTACAAACATATCAACCACAAACATAAGGAGGCCGAGATATCAAGATATTAGACAACAATTATATAGATCAGCTCCCTAGGAGATAAAAGTATTATCTTGATAACCTGGAACAAATATTCATTATGATTCAGAAATATTGTATCAACTGTTGCATTCGAAACTTCACGTGAATATTTTTAATTTTCAGTTTTCCGATTTTCATTTTTCGAATTTTTCATAAAACAGAATCTAAACTCACGCATATTTTTGTTATTTTCGAAACAAAAATTGCAAACTTGAAAAAAAAACAAACAAGTAAAATACTAATAAATTTTATTTTATTTCATATAGTTTTGAATAACATAGGAAACCCTAATTTTACAACTCTTGACTTTCATGACGAGGATTCTAGAAATATGTGTCTCTCCAATGTCATTAATAGGTTCTTGATCCACATTAAGAGATTTGAATAAATCTTCAACACTTTTCAGGAACTCACTTGACAAGCTTTGCTTATTAATAACTTGGTCAGCATAGCTCTTGACAAACACCATCTTGGAGCAAATCATCCAAGGATTCACTCAGCTGCTCTATTCTTTGAAAGCAACTTCAAGTTGATTTTCGACCACTTCGAAATCGTGTAACATTCCACCAAAAAGATCTAGTTGAATCAAGTTTTTCTTCATTCCACCAATGCTAGCAATCATACAAGTTACTTTGATCCCAGTGTGAAGTTCCATGGGTTCACTATCCATGTTTGAATCATAAATAACCCACCTTTCCATACCAGCACCTTTACCCGTATTCATGTTCTTGATTAAAGCTTTAAGAAAAGATGTAAGAGATAATATTGAAATACTTATTTATATAAAGGTCCAAGGTGCAAAGGAAAGGAAACTACTTCCGAAATAAGAAATTTCCGAAAATAATAAGGTGTAATATTCGAAATAGTTTGCTTAAACAGGAAAGAATATTTCGAAATAAAAGATTTAGATATCAAACTATGGTGAAAAATTTCGAAATCGAGTAGTGATATTTTTCTTTTTAACAAAGTAAAATTTTTAATTAAAACACTACTCTAAATGTTTTTATTTGCTATCTCTTTATTTATCATTATAAGCGAGAAAGCATTTGAAAGATATTCATTTTATATTTAAGTGCGAGATATAATCTCACTAAGATTTCTAGGAATATTTGAGGACGCAAACCTATTTCTGTTAGGGCATTGTCCGGTCAAACCCACTAGCGTTGGTATGTCAAGCTAGTTGTCAGTTTTAGGTGTCAAAACTCAATTCTTGATTTAGCCTACTAGAGTTTAGATTTCGGAATTGGGATATAGACAAAGTAGTAGAGACCTTGAAGACGAAGACTGTGAAGACAAAGAAGACATCAATTATTCTTCATCGACAAAAGGTTAGTAGGAGTTATGACTTTATGGATATTCTTCTATTCTACTTTCTCTATTCTTTCGAAATATAGTCGACTACTTTAGTAGTGATAATAGCGATTGAGATCGTATTCTTGTGTAACGTGACCTTGTGTCATGACCAGTGTTTGATCCCACAAATACCGTGAGTACAAGAATGAATGAGACAGATTCGGTGCCATGTGTCCATTACAATGGTTTGCTTGCAAACTGTTAGTTGGATATGGATGAATCTAAAGGAGTACTCTTGAGCAAAGAGTCCATGGATCACAGCTGAGGACGTTCTCACGTCTAAGTTCTGGCTCAGCCCAGTACTTCCAGCGGAATCCAGATTTGACGAAATCTGACAGGCGGAAGGTTCCCGAACCGGTTCGCAAACCAGAAACTCGGATTTATTCTGAGTTCGAAGTGCTGAACATTTCGCGAACCAGTACGCGAACCTGAATGTCGGTTACTTTGTTGGTGTCGGATTTAGTGAAGATTCTTTTAGAATTTCACTCTGAGTCAAATTCCAAACTCCTTTATCTCTTAGATGGACTTGTGTATAACATAATATCTTTTGTGTTTCATCTAAAGATCCTCAATGAGTCAATAAGATAAGATTATCTCTGGTCTGTTGGATTTCTATCTTGAAGTGTTTTTGAGCTAACAAAACACTTGGCAGATAATCTCTATTACTTGGTTATCAAGTTTAGTTTAGGGTTTCCCTAACTTGTGGGCAAGTAATTGATTGCTTTATTCCAAAGCAACCTATCTTATTGAGTGGTATAAATAGAGGTGTTTACGGACAAATACTGCAAGCATCAAGCATACGTGAAGGTCCTTAGGGAAGGTAACGTAAACTCTTTTCACTTCGTTGAATGCTTGTTGTGGTATAGTCATCCTCTATAGGTTGCAGCTTCTCTGGGAACTCCCTACGACTATAAAAGACTTCTCTTGAGAGTTGGGAAGCACATGTAGGAGATTGAAACCATCTTTGGTTGAAATCGGATTAACCTGTAACCTTGGTAACCTGATCACGTTCTTGTCTATTCCATAGTCCGTCTCTTCTGCTATACGGCTATTCAAGAACTGATACGTTACTCAACAAGGTTGGAAAGGTAGCAACGCACGGCTGCACTCGGTATTGTAAGACCTAGTTAGCTCCAGTTATACAAGTTTCTTAAGTGATTCTTCGTGTATAACTGAGGTAGATACGAATTGGGCATTGCTTACTTGGTTTGCGTGTCAGCCCCGATTTGTGAAGTAGATTTCCGTATGACCTGGATTTAACAATCCGAAGGAAGTCATCTTGTGTGTGGTAAACTGATAGAGGACAGTTACACCATACGTCAACAATTAGGTTGAAAAGCCAGTATTGCTGACACAAGCCTTTGACAGCGGTCAAAGCAACTCCTAGGCCTGTAAAGGACGTCAGCTGGGGGAATCAAGTGTGTGACGATCTGTGGGGGATCTAGAGACGTAAGGAAGGCGACAGTAGCCAATTCGCTTGGAGGGCTTGAGTTGGTCTCTGCTACATCCCATACCGAAGTCTTATAGTAGGCTAGTGTTTGTAGTCAGTTTGTACTGAGCGGTGTTCAATCTGGACGAGGTCCCGAGGTTTTTCTGCAAGGCAGTTTCCTCGTTAAAAAATCTCTGGTGTCTTGTGTGCTTTTACTTTCCGCATTATATCTTTGATTGTATAATTAAAGCACCAAGTAGTACGTTATCCAATAGCTGTAGAGTTTAACTCCGAAGTCCCAACTTTGTTGAGTTGATCCCCAAGATCACAACTCCGGCTATCTAGGTTTGGATATTGATTTTTGAGATCGTCCAAACCTAAACCATAAGACTCACGAGCCAAAACGAAAAGTTGGTAGTATTTCGGTACCCCTCCTTTTTCAATTTCGTCTTCTATTTTTCTTACGACTTTGAGGTTTAGTGTTATTCTGAGTCCTATTACATTGTTTACTGTAATTTGTCAGTTCCCTTTCAATTTCCTTCAAACTTTTTCAAAGTAAGGAAATAAACTGAAAACTCTTTAAGGAGTCCAAGTGAATATTCTATGGAATATCACACGGGTTAAACTTCTGACTCCTTTGTCTCTTAGTTGGACTTGGATATCACGAAAATTCTTTTGTGGTCCATCTAACGATTCTCAATGTGTCAATAAGATAAAGATTATCTCTGGTCTGTTGGATATCAATCTTGAAGTGATTTTGAGCTAACAAATCACTTGGCAGATAAATGATAAAGATTTCCAATTGAGATAAATCTTTGTGTGCAAGTCAAGTAACGGGTTCGTTTTACACGGGCACTTGCTAACTTGTAGGTTAAGAAACTAGTTGTTTTATTCCTAAGCAACCTATCTTATTGAGTGTTATAAATAGAGGGTTTCAGAACAAAAACCACAAGCATCAAGCATACGTGAAGTTTCTCTGTGGAATTGATCGTAAACTCTTTTCACTTCGGTGAATGCTTGTTGTGGTATAATCATCCTCTATTTGGTAGCAGTTCCTCTGTGGGATTTACCTAACGACTATAAAGACTTATCTTGAGAGTTGGGAAGCACAGGTAGGAGATTGAGATCTTAGTGGTTGAAATCGGATAAACCTGTAACCTTGGTAACCTGATCACGTTCTTGTCTATTCTACGGTCCTTCTCTTCTGCAATAAGGACATTCAAGAACTGATTCGTTACACACAGGGTTGAAAGGAAGCAACGCACGGCTGCACTCGGTGTTGTAAGACCTAGTTAGCTCCAGTTGTATAAGTTTCTTAAGTGATTCTTCGTTTACAACTGAGGTAGAGACAAGTTGGGCATAGTTTACTCGGTTTACTTGTCAGCCCCCGCTTGTAAGTAGATTTCCGTATGACCTGGAGAAATCCGAAGGAAGTCACTTTGTGTATGTCAAACTGATAGAGGACAGTTCAAACATACAGTTGATAATTGAGGTTGCAAAGCCAGAATTATTGACACAAGCCTTTAACATCGGTTAAAGCAACTCCTAGGCCTGTAAAGGACGTCAGCTAGGGGAATCAAGTGCGTGACAATCTGTGGGGGATCTAGAGACGTAAGGAGTGCGACAGTAGCCAGTTCATTTGGAGGGTTGGAATTGGTCTTTGTTACATCCCAGACCGAAGTCTTATAGTAGGCTAGTGTTTGTAGACAGCTTGTATTGTGCGATGTTCTATCTGGACGAGGTCCCGAGGTTTTTCTACAGTTGTAGTTTCCTCGTTAAGAAAATCTCTGGTGTCTTGTGTGCTTTACTTTCCGCATTATATTCTCTGATTATATAATTAAAGCAAACATAAGAAGTACGTTATTAATAACCTGATCGTTGTCCCAAATCCATCTATTGGATTTACCAAGACCTTGTCTTGTGTCGGACTGATCCTTGAGATCCAAACTCAGGTTACAGATTTGGATATTGATTTTTGAGATCGTCCAGATCTGACCATAAGACTCACGAGCCCAAACGAAAAGTTGGTTGTATTTCGGTACCCCTGCTTTTTCAGGAGCTATGACTTTTATGGAAATTCTTTTATTCTACCTATTCTATCTTTCGAAATAGTCGGCTACTTTAGTAGAGATACTAATAGCGATTGAGATCGTATCCTTGTCTACATAACCATGTGTTATGTTAGTATTGGTTCCCACGAATACTAAGGTTACAAGATGCGTGAGATAGATTCGATACCATTTTCCATAACAATGGCTTGCTTGCAAATCACTTGTAAGATATGGGTGAATCTAAAGGAGTACTCTTGAGCAAGAGTCCAGTGGATTATAGCTGAGGGCGTAATAACACGTCTAAGTACTGGCCCAGCCCAGAACTTCTAGCGGATCCAGTTAAACCCTAATTCTGAACAACGGCGGTTCACGAACCTGTAGATGGTGAAAAATGGAAGATGGACAAAAATGTAAAAACGACTTTCTAATTATACCTTGCCAAAAGGCAATTGCCTACTCAGGCACATCTCTATAACTCAAAATTCAACCTGTTCTGCAAGCTGAATATGCTCTCGATGAGTTCTCTCTTATAACTCACGGTGGAGAGAATAATATCATGGTGGAACGCTAAATAACCCCACCAACTCATAAACCCACCAATTTACTTAATGTTGACATTGCTTCGAATTCCTCGACATCAGAACTAAATTGTTCACTGGTACTATGGTGGAGAGTTAACAGAAACGCATCCTCAAGGGTTTCCTCTTAAAATACGACTAGATACCTGAGTCTCAATGAAAACCTCAGAAACATCGCGGCTCTAGGCCTGTCCAGAGCTCCCTGAGAAGTATACAATAGCCTAAACATACTTAGGCAGGCCACAATCTAGACACAGAATGATCTAATATACCATGGATAAACATGCCGTGACCTAAAATACGCCATAGCCCAAGTGCACAAACATGCCATAGTCGCAGTGGCAATGCGCCACAAGAGATTGGCCTTGGCCAATGGCCAAGGCCGTGGCCACACGGACATGGCGCCATACATTTCTGGCCATGGCGTCATACATTTCTGGCCTCGGCCAATGGCCAAAGTCGTGGCCACAGGGCCATGACACCATGCTCGCCATACATTCTTTTGGCCAAAAACACGGCCATACAGCCATGACCACGCAACCTTTCTTAGATCAACGCAATTATGCAATATTTGCACGCTACACGAGATATCAAAACATCACACGGGGGGATAAGTTTAGGGGTATTGGTCTGGCGGTCTACGACAGTTAGAAAGAAACTTATAGAGGTGATGGACAGTTACAGGAAAGTGGTGCTGAGTGGACATGTTCTACATGACTCTAGCAGTTACAGAGCACAACTCATGTCCTCCACTCCTCCACTCTCCATGGCTTCCACCTTCTCTGTCGAGAGATCAGGGTGAGTTCAACGCTATAAATAGAGGCTTCCTCTATCTTCCAAGGCAGTATATTCAGAACACTTGAAAACACCAAAACCTCAGAGCACACATACCTGAGTATTCAACACACTTCTAGCCTTTGAGATTTCTAGCCACGCTTACGACGGAAATCTTGAAATCTCACACCCAGAAACACACATCCTCAACCTGATCTCAAGTTTCTTTCACTGTTTCCCTCCCTAGATCAACCTTTATCCTCTCTGTGACCGAAGCCAGACTTGAACGACAATTGACTTGGTTTAGGCTTGTCTTGTTAGATTTTGATCTCGAGCACTACGAAAGTACCCAGAGACGGTATAATGTTTTTCAGGCAAAAACATTTGGCGACCACAGTGGGAGATAAATCTCCCGGTTTCAGAAAATTTCCTTTAAGATGTATGAACTAGGAATGGGATCTAATACAGAAAGACCCAACCCTCACATCAATACCCCAGCCTCAACTCTGCAAGAGCGACAGGCTCCAGCAGCAATCACCCACCATCAACCAATACCCAAACAAACGACGGGGAGGGCAAGAACCTGCTGGCAACCCTATGTATAAAATAAGTAACCCGGCGACAAGACATCCTCGCCAACCAACAGGTGAACATCACTGTCTCTCTAATGAAAATTACAACCTACCTCAAATCCCTTACGGAGAAATTGCCAAATGCTCCTACCGTCCCAGCGGTGGAAATAATCATTGCACGAACGAGAGATGAGTCGCTTTGCGCTACACTCAACAACTTAGAAGACTCGCTACAAAAACGACAGGATAAGGTTTTGGTTCCACGCCACCAAATCCCCACTCCATCAACCCAGAAGATTTCGAGAGACTACACCGCCCCCTCCTTCCCAGCATATGATGGAACTGGCAACGCACGTGAACACGTCTCACGCTTTGTAGAATCTCTGAAAGAGTATGGATACACTTGTCTCACACCAAAGGCCACAAGTACTTGGAGTGAATTAGTGAACGCTTTCTTCAAAGAATACCTCTTCGGAAAGGTAACACTCTCTGATCTGAGCAAAATGCATCAAAAGACTGGTGAATGCCCCGACAATTATGTAAAGAGATTCAGAGAACAAGTTCTCGGGTGCTGCACTCCGGACATAACGGAGTCACAGCTAGTGGAAGTCTGCACCAGTACTGTAGGGGGTAAAAACCCGTCGGACCATCCAGGGCACATAACCATGCCGAGAGAACCACACCGAGAAGAGCGGCAGCGATGTCTCGGGCTGACAAAGGAAAAGAAGCTACACAAGAGCGAAGTAAAAGACTCGGAGGGAAAGGGTTCGGACTACGTCGAAGGACCGAAGCCTAGGATTTAGCCTCGGTGCTTAAACCGCCTTACTCGACAGAAACTGACACCACCACGATTGAGTCTTTTGTCTTTATTAGCTGTAAACCACCCAAGCTCGGCCTATATAAGGCGAGCTTGGAAAACATTGTAGGGGTTGGATTCTCTTTGGGTTGAGCCTAAGTAGCAAGAGAGAGATTAGGTTTGTAATCTCCTCTGGTTCCTTAGGGTTTTATTCATGTAATCTCAGCATTAGAAATACATAGAAAGTCTTCTTATATCTTATCTTTATCGCTTTATTTAGCCTGTAACTACTGTTCATAGCATCTTCGATGCTGTTCTAGCTGTCTTCGGACTGCTAAACTACAACTAAATACTGTATGTGCGAGTAGATCTGATGGATTTAGTACCTCGAGTACCTATGCAGATTTTCTACTCGTACAGTTTGGCGCTAGAAACAGGGATGATTAAAACAACTTAGGGTTTGCCTGTGATTTTTCGGGTTTTCAAATTTTTTGTTGTTAAATTTCTTTTTAGCTTTCTCAAAAGATTTTCAAAAGCTAGATTTCTGAAAAACAGCTCCTATACCTTAAGCATCCAAAAGACCTTAAAGGCTTTGGCGTGTTTACAGAGTTTTTTTTTTTGAGCACAACATCGGATGATAAAATCATCCATTAAAAAGTTCTCAAACCCTCGGCATGGCAAGGTCAATATCCGAGAGAGTTTCTTGTAGCAGAGCATACAAGCAATCGCAAAATCATATTATTCATCAAAATCCATTTTAGGGTTTCAAAAACCATATTAT
>JAJJMA010209079.1:0-14589 GCA_023529015.1 Papaver nudicaule | reverse complement strand
GATCTTTCTAATGCAAAACGTTTGGATGTCTATTTCATTGTTGTAAACTTTTAGGGATTTATTCGAATTTTTTGGGGCCTATAGGCACCGGCCTAGCTCGCCTATAGCATAAGACGGCCCTGCACGAGTTTCCATTTCAAATTGTTATTTTACCACTCTACAATAATATCGGTTTTTTGATCGGTAAAGATTTTAGTACCACGAGTGTGTTGGGTACCTATACTGAAAAGTTTGAACTGAAATTAAAAGAAAAGGTGCGACTAAAATGTTGGTAAGTTTAATTTGGAAAATGATTATCTACTCAATCCAGTGAAAACCTTTATTAGTATGCAATTTCTGAGAAAGTCTACAAGTATAGATACGCTAAGGGTGTCAAAACAAAACCGACAAAAGGAGGCAAGGAATCGCTTCAAAATTTGAAGAAAACCCACAAAGGGGTTATTCCCAATTGTCTCATTTTTGGGGTCAGCGGATCGAGTCTCTATTTGTTGCATTTGGGGTTTTTATATTTTTTAAGAGCCGCCTGAAGCTTTTAAGATCCATAACATTGATAACAAGAATTAGAATCTCTGACTTCTAGTACAGTCACGAAAATGGACTTTATTTTGGTTAATGTTGTTGATTTTGGTCACAATGATTAACTTTTGAGGTAATGTGTAGTTTAGCAAATTTTGGGGATTCAAATCATGGGCAAACTTTAGGTTATGAAGGT
The DNA here is from genome assembly GCA_023529015.1 of Papaver nudicaule. Lineage (NCBI taxonomy): Eukaryota > Viridiplantae > Streptophyta > Magnoliopsida > Ranunculales > Papaveraceae > Papaver > Papaver nudicaule. The sequence continues at coordinate 13,877 of JAJJMA010209079.1, read as the reverse complement.
AGATTGTTAGGTTGACGCATAAAATTTTGGATCACAAGATACATCTAGATTTACTTTGCAAATTTTGATTTAATGGCCATTTTATTATAAATATTTTATCGGTCAATCTTAAATTACTGAGAAGTGTTTGAAAGGTGAATCAAGGAAAAAGATCAGTGACTAATGATCATCCCACTTTGAAAATTTCGTAAGAACTTTCCTTAATCCATTTCTATATGGGTGAGAAATATCATAAAGGAGGATGAGTTCCCGCACTACCTTACCAAGAAAAAAAAGGAGAAGTCTCAGGCTTGGCATCGTATCACCAAGAGTATAAGCAGGAATTCTTGACCTATATGACCATAGTAGACTTTAATGCATTATAATCAAATATAAAATGATCGACAATAAAAATTAGGGCTGCACAAGGTCGGTTAACCGACGTTTGTCTGCTGAACCTATACCGTAAGCCGAAGAAGGTTCGGTTTCTAGATTGAAAACCTTAACCTTAACCTTCGGTTCTTCGGTTCACCTTTGTTTTTGCTCGGTTATTGTTTCGGCTCGGTTATGTTTAGGGGCAATTTTGTAATTAAAAATATCACAACTCCGGCAGCAGAGTTATCAGTTGCTAGTTTCTCAGCACAGTCGGAAAAAAGAAAAGCGGCAGTAAAAGAGCTTCCGAGGATAAGTGTCGTCAACAGCAAAATAAAATTGATCCACCAAACTTCAGCTCAAAAAATTCATATCTTCTGATATTTCTTAATCAATAAATCAAATCCAATTCGAAAACAAAATCAACCTTCAATTGAATCACATACACAACATCAATTTCATAATCAATAACAGAGCAATACTAAATTAAACATACAACAATCTTTAATTAAACACACCACAGATTCACAAACCCATTATAATGCAATAGATTTTGAATAACAATCTAAACGAAATTCCACTTAGATCCACAAATATGACTATACCACCGATCTATTTTGCACCAATATGTGTTGTTTCAAAGGAGGAAGAAGATGCAGAAGTAAAGATAGAGAAAAAGAAGGAGGAGAGTTGATGGTGCCTGCGACAGTGAGTGTAAGAAGAGTTGTTGTTGAAGAAAAAGAGGCAAACAAAGAGGACGATGTACAGATCTTACTTATAGTTGTTGAGGACCGTTTGTCATTGTGGTGATGGAGGTGGTAGTCGTTTTGAGAGGTGGTGAACATATTGATTTGATCTCTCGCCTTCGAGATTTGTGAGGGAGGAATCGAGAGATCGCCTCTTCTCCTCACTTCGTTGATGGTGGTGTACTGGTGTTCGTTTTCTATCCCCTTTTCTCCTCACTGTCGAGAAGAAATGATAGGCAGCCTCTGTGAAGAAGAGAAAAGAAGAGAGAAGAACAGAAGAGAAAGGAAAAGAAAGAAAGACTGAAGGCTAGGGCTGCGTCTAGAGTTTTCTGGAGATAATATACTTAGGATGGACGGCTTAGGATTAATGGGGTTAGGTAGATCTAACGGCCTAGGCAAACTCGGTTTTTTTCTGTCGGTTTCGGTTAACCGAATGGTTAAACCTATACCTTAAACCGATTCTAGATCGGTTCTAGAACCAGAACCTATACCTTAACCTCGGTTCTATCGGTTCGGGTTTTTCGGTTCGGTTCGGTTTTTGGTTTTGAACGGTTTTCTTGTGCAGCCCTAATAAAAATACACAACTTATAAAAGTAAATTAGTTTATATATATGTATGAATGTATGTATTCACTTTACAGTTTACATACATGTTAAAACCATTAACCAAAAGCACTTATATGAGCATCGTGAACTTTTTTTTTTTGAAAGGTCAGAATTTTATTTAAATAGAAAGATTAGAGTTACAATTAGTGTATGTGTAATCATACCCAACAGAGACTAAATGATTACATAAGAAAACTCCTCTCTCACATCCCGACCATGAATAGAAAAGGGAAAACCCTTTGACTATCAGACCCCCTGAAACTAAATGCATATGCGACTCAACATCCGTACCTGCATCTTCATAGAGTACCACTAACCTTGATGACCAACCTTGATAGCAAATTATCCTAAAGAAGCACCGAGAGAAGAACTGGTGCCAAGACCCGAAGGTCTTTCTAACAGATACACTAGAAAATGTATCCAATATTTTTGAGGAACAACAAATGAAGTGATGATCGTTGAGATGAAAAAAGAAAACCTGACACAAACCAGAAACAAGATACCAATGAGCAGTGGATGCACAAATTCCAAATGGGAGATAAAGTCGAACCATGGTGTGAGCACTCCTTTGTTGAGCTACCAAACTCACATTCCTTTGATGAACAAGAAGAAGAAAGTCCCAGATGAAAGGTGTCTTCCTGTGCTTGCATGCAACTAATTTAACTTTTACAGTCTACCTTTTGACGACGAACTTCTTCATATGATAGAGGAACGTACTTGCAGAGTAAGCCCAACGATGAGCAACGAAACAGACTTGTCCTAGATCTAGACCTAAAAGGAACCTAAAAAAGAAAAATACACATACCATACTTATTTATGAACATGGCAACTAGAAATATAAATATTGTAAATTAATTCTCCCATTTTCCATAGGGGAAAATGGGGAATAAACTAAATTATTACAACTTGACGAACTTAATATGATCCGAGAATTTCTTGAATCTTTTTTTCAAAATCAAGACCAAGTTGGACCACTGAATTGTCAAGATGTGGAATTCTTCCAAACTCCCTTGTGAGACTAAGAGTTGATTACAAATTTAAAACCCGAATTGAATTTATATGTAAATTGTTGATGGAAAGGTGTGGGTTAGAGCTTAATTCTGTTGCTAGAGTACACACTACAAAAAGAACATGCAAAAAAGGAAGGAATGAGGGAAAAAGGTTGTGTACTTGGTGAAATCATTGGATGCAAACAGACCAAAAACAAGTAAAAGAACGAGTTAAGATACACGAAAGAACACAAGATTATTGGGAAGATAGAAAATTATAAATATATATAAAAGAAAATACTTATATTGACCAATAATAAAAATATACAACCTACAAAAGTAAGTTAGTTCACACATATAGAAGTAAAAAGTCCCTCTGGTTGCAGCTATGATTTCTCTTGAAAGTGTAGTTAATATCGTTTGTACCGGCCGATATTATCCCGATATATCGCGTATCGGCCTTGGACCTATACGATACCAAAAATATCGCCGATACAAAGATAGGCCGATAAAATCATTCGTATCACCCGATATAAACCGATATATCGGTGTGACCAATACATGGATAAAATCAACAAGGGTAAATTTGTAAAAGAAAAGAAATATTTTCTGAATACCCTAATCATCACTGTCGTTTGTTGTTAGTCTCTTTTGTTGCTTAGAGCGCCGATTGGTAAGAACTAAAACTAAATTCTTCATCTTAACATTAATGTTTCCAAGTCATAAACTGAAATTATGTTTCCTTACTTAACTATTTATTGATCATCATAGATTTAGGGGATAATGTGGTTCTATTTACTTACTAATTCTACATTTTAATATCATATACCATTTACATTCATCATTGATAATCTTATTAAAGTATTTAAACTAGTGAACAATATAACACATAGATAAACTTGAAATAATTGAAATTGCGAGGTTGTTTATGTATCTCTAATTATATCTGATATTATCTTTTGTATAGGTGTATCGGCCTTAGCTGATACGATACCGATACACGATATTAACTACTTTGGTTGTCTGGACTCATCATGTTTGCTATTTTAGGAAACCTGGTTATAAATGTTACAGTGGAGATATATACTACTTGTCAGTTAAAACATGTTAAAATCATTAACTAAAAGCACTTATATGAGCATCGTGGACTTTAATCACATATAAAAGCAAATACATATATCGATCGACAATAAAAATACACAACCTATAAAAGTAAATTAGTTTACATATTAAAAAAAGTTGAAATCCCACAATTCTTATTTTAGTTAAACAACATTCTAGACATTCTGGCTATTTCATCTTCTTCTTTTACTCTCAATAAACCTATGAAAAAATTACTTCAATAAGAGACGCTATATACCTAGACTCACGATAATTCTACCGGTGCGGACATTTTTATGTCACATCCATTATTGTGGCAGTTCCGTACCTACTGTGATTGTGGCAGTGGATTAGGTTCTGGGACATGCTTAGCTTTTGCAATGGTATGAAGACTTTGTTCCAACACATAATTATGTGTGTTTAAAACTACATTAGATTTGTTTTTACTACTTGTCATTTACTAGTTTATTTCTGTTTGAACAACCCTCAAATATTTGTGCTCCATTGTTGTGTTGGCCTTGCTAGTACCGCCATGAAGGATTCAGAGATGGCCGATGTATATCATACATGGTGGATTTGGGATAGTATCGTCGCCTCACTTTTCACCCTTGGTTGGGACCTCTTTCGGGATTGGGGAATATTGAGCAGGTAAGTCGAAAGAACAAAAACATTTTTCTTTTTGTTAGATTTTGAAGTAGTTTGGTAGTTTGCACCATTATTATTTTGTAATATTTGTATTATTTTGGATTTTCAGGTATAGAGACAAGGACCTCGATTTTATGCCACACTTTCGTCTTACCTTGGTAAGTGTGCAAAACAACTCAGTTACTTTGCACAAGGCCTTTTTTCGTAGTACTGGACGCTGCTATCTTGAGTTATTCCGTCGTGCTCAATGGTTGTTTTACCGTCTTCTCCATCAGCATGTGCTCCTCTCGAAGAAAAAATCAGTAGAAAATATACAGGAGTTTGCAGGTCGTGGAAAAAGAAGGTCAAGACCTTATAATTACCCGGGAGAGCCATTGTGATTGGTTGGTAGTCAAATGTTTGAAGATGTTAAACTTGTGAAACTAAATATCAATTTTATTTCTTTCGTTGTTTTGATTCTCTCGGTCTTTCCTTTACATATTTTTTAAACAAAAGATAGGTATGTACCCAATCCTTCAATATAGATGCATCGAAAACTGGACAAAAGTATGATCTAGACTGATGAAATCAAAAGTATAGTCAACCTTCAAGTAGCTTCATGCATAAAAAAAAAACGAAGAAAACAAATTTCTAAAATCATATACATTACACAGTATGCACATCCATTATAAGCTGCTTAAGAAAGCATCCATTATGAATTGCTTAAAGTTTAAAGCAACAACTTATCAAAATGTTTTTTTTTTTTAAAGTAAAACAATTGAAGAATGTTATAATAGATCGAAAACAACAATAATCCTCCTAATCATACAAAAAAATAGGAGAAAAAAGAAAACCCATGCAAAAGAGATTAGAAAACTACAAGATCATCCCCTAATCATATTAATAAAGCGAGGCTACCTAAATACACAACCAACCTTTTAGTTCGTGAACCTGTGGAAAGATTGGGACGATCTCAAAAATCAATATCCAAACCTTTAACCTGAGTTGGATCGTAAAGATCAATTCCTACAAAATAAGTTTTTTTTAATCCTTATTCAAGATTTGGAATAAACTGCAGGTTAATAACGTACAACTCGTGTTTTCTTTATTATAATATAAATATAAATATGAGAATTATAATGCGGAAATAAATACAACACAAGACACCATGAGTTTTGTAACGAGGAAACCCTAGTCCAGTTTGAACATCGCACAATATTAAGATGTCTACAAACACTAGCCTACTATCAGACTTCAGACTAGGATGTAGTTGAGACCGAATCAATCTCTCCAAGCGATTCATTTATTGTCGCACTTCTTACGTCTCTTGGGTCTCGTTAGACCCTACGCACTTGATTCCTCTAGGTGACGTCATTTACAGGCCTAGGAGTTTCTTTAGCCGTTACTAAAGGGTTTAATAATCAATCTGTCTTTCAACAGAGAATACTAGTGTTTGATTTGTCCTCCAACATATTAACACTTGATAGTGACTTCCTTTAGATACGATCAAGGTTATACGCAAGTCTCTTTTACAAGTTAGGGCTGGCACGTAAATCAAGTAAACAATGCCTAACTTGTCTCTACTTCAAAAGTGAAGAATTATAAACCTAATTACTACACTAATGGAACAACTAGGACTTACCACGCGGTGCGCAGCCGTACGTTGCTTTTATCAACTATAGTTTATTGATTGTTCTTAAATGGCCTTATTAAAATAAGAGAATGACCTTAAAATAGATAAAAATGAGAACACAAAACCATGGTTACATGACCTGATAAATACCGCTAAGGCAAATATCTACCTGTGCTTCACGACCCTAAAGTGAAGTCTTTACAATAGTTCTAACCTTAAAAAAAATATTTCGATATGAAGACCAACTTTGCAACAAGAATACACAATATTGTGTAGAGGTTTAAAGGTGTTTGTCGCTGGAAGTCATCTATTTATATTGATCATCAAGGGAGGTCTAGTTGAAGATTTAAACGACATTTGATTGGGGTTTAAGAAAGTTCGTGAACTTAGAAAAGTCCATAAGTTGTTTCGTGTCCAATTTCAACTTCTTGAACCGCCTAACATCACAAGTGGCTGAGGTAATGAAAACATCTTTTATAAGAAGGTTGCGCACATAAAAATTGGTTAATGAAAAACAGTACACGGGTTCGTGATACATGAATAAACTGTTGAAAAGTGGACATGGGTTCTGGAACTATGTATGGTTTGTGATAGGTACATGAACCATGTTTAGACAGTTCATTTCAGTTACAGTTGCAACTCATATGGTTCATGATAGGTATGTGAACCATGATATAACATTGGACTTCAGAAAATTTTCACTCTACCATAGTTCGTGATGGGTACGTGGGTACTAAGTTATGAATTCCAATGGCAAGCCATTGTGCATCTATGAGTACATCCGCTAAAAGTTCCAAACCTTCGTACACAATGGTAAACCAACGTGTTAAGACTCAAATAACTTGTTGTTATCAATTGTTTTTGTTATGTGGTTACTTGGACAGTTGTTTTTTTCCAAACGCCTCTACTAGTTCAAAGGTTGGGTGGCTAGAAGCGTTGATTGACCTGGATGAGGCTCCGAACTATGATTGGGGATCTGCTATTTTTGCTATGGACTTAATAAATGCTTTTCTTGGAATCAGTGGCGGGGTGCCTGAGTTTGCGAATATGACTAATCAACACTTGATGTTTGATAACAATGATGGTGATGAAACAGAAAGTCCCCATGAGAGCGATGATTAGAACTAATTATACTTGTGTGATAATGTAATGTTAATTTTTAGTTTTAATCTAATGAAAGGCTAGTTTTATTTTATTGATTTTGAAGCATGCTTGTTGTTTCAACTACTGCAGTTAAAAAAAAAAAAACTACTACAACATTTTCTAGTCAAGTCGATCTATAGAAAACGGGTTAAACTTTGTCAAAACCATAAGATCGAAAAAAAACACTCAAATAAACGGAACACTTGGCTTCTCAACCAGTGCCATTCCCCTCTAGTTGTTTTTAACACATCTTTATCTTCTCTAGTCTCCTACGGTTTACTACGGTGGTTAAAGATACAAACTCGTTTACATTTTTTCTTATTTCCCCAAAACGAAATGATAACATCTTACTAATATTAAGAAGAGAAGAGGTATTTTGGTGAAGCCTTTTATTTTGGTTGGTCATATTTTCAGTTGACAAAAATACCCTTAGTAAATCTAGGATTCACCCTCATATCCTTTTCAAACATAAATTGCCTCCATGTTTTAACCACCTCTATTGCCACAACCACTTTTATCACCTTAGCCGCCACCACCACCACCATCACAACACCACATCCGTCACTACCACTATTACCGGCAATACCAACGCCACCACCACCATCACAATACCACCCACCACTACCGCCATCACCAACAACACCAACGGCGCCGCCACCACCACCATCAATACTCTTCTATTAATGTTAGATTTGCAATGGCAAGCGCAACGCACGTGCGTATAGACTAGTATTCATAGTGCGTGCATTTGGATTTCCAGTCTCAATGCTGAACTTTTCAAATACTCCCTGCCAATAAAGTTTGTTCACTACACGGTTGTTCCCTGGATGACCGTTAACTACACCCTGATATTGTGATACAAAGCTTATACAAAGCCATAAATCCTCTTCCAGACTGTATTTTGGTCGACGAACATCCATCTTCTCTCAATAAGAAATGACTAACAAAAATAAAATAAAATTGGCGAAGTGATGAAAATATTTAGTGTGAGCAACGAAATGGAGAAGATGTAATTGAAATGGTGAATTTGATTCGCATTTATAAGAGAAATGGAAAATTAACCGTTGAATGTAACCGTTAGGACAGATGAAAGTTAACAACTCAGTTTAAGTTAAGCCGCAAGAGGTTTAACTTAGGTCGTCAACGGCTTTATTTAGGCCGAGCGTCTTACCTTTGGCTGCTCGGCTCTTTACGCGCCGCCCTGCAAACCAACATAATTGTTTGTTTGTCAAGCCAATTTTGTGCTTTATACATCCTATAGTATGAGCAAATGGGAAAATCATTAATTTACCCACCCCATAAGAATTTCCCTAATCTACCAGTTGGGTATTTATCTGGATGGAAAATTCAATTCCCAAAATTTAGTTTGGGTGTGTGTAAAATACTTGTTAGGGCATTGTCTGGTCAAACCCACTAGCGTTGGTATGTCAAGCTGGTTGTCAGTTTTAGGTGTCAAAACACAATCTTGATTTAGCCTACTAGAGTTTAGATTTCGAAATTGGGATATAGACAAAGTAGTAGAGACCTTGAAGACGAAGACTGTGAAGACAAAGAAGACATCAATTATTCTTCATCGACAAAAGGTTAGTAGGATTTATGACTATTATGGAAATTCTTCTATTTTACTTATTATATCTTTCGAAATAGTCGGCTACTTTAGTAGAGATACTAATAGCGATTGAGATTGTGTTCTTGTCTACATGACCATGTGTTATGTTGGTATTTGTTCCCACGTATACTAAGTTTACAAGAATGCATGAGATAGATTACCATTTGTCCATTGCAATGGTTTGCTTGCAAATCACTTGTTGGATATGGGTGAATCTAAGGGAGTAATCTTGAGTAAGAGTCCAGTGGATTATAGCTGAGGGCGTCTAACACGTCTAAGTACTGGCCCAACCTAGAACTTCCAGCGGATCCAGTTAAACCCTAATTCTGAACTACGACGGTTCACGAACCGGTTCATGAACAGTGACTCTGGAATTTTTCCTGAGTTCCAATGTATCAATTTGTACACGTACATGTACGTGAACCACAAATTTGATGTATCTGGCCTTAATTCAGAAGGACGGTTTGCGAACTGTCCAAGGTGAATATTCTCTGGGATTTTCACACGGGCTAAACTCTGACTCCTTTATCTCTTAGTTGGACTTGTTTATCACGAAATATCTTTTGTGGTCCATCTAACGAATCTGAATGAGTCAATAAGATAAAGATTATCACTGGTCTGTTGGATTTCTATCTTGAAGTGTTTTTGAGCTAACAAAACACTTGGCAGATAAATGTAAAATGAATTCCAATTGAGATACATCTCTGTTTACTTGGTTTGCAAGTTGGGGTTTCCTAAACTTGTGGGACAAGTAACTAGTTGCTTTATTCCAAAGCAACCTATCTTATTGGGTGCTATAAATAGAGGGTTAAGGGACGAAAAAACCGCAAGCATCAAGCATACGTGAGATTTCTCTATGGAAGTGATCGTAAACTCTTTTCACTTCGGTGAATGCTTGTTTTGGTATAGTCATCCTCTATTAGGTAGCAGTTCCTCTGTGGGAATTACCTAACGACTATAAAGACTTCTCTTGAGAGTTGGGAAACACATGTAGGAGATTGAGACCTTAGGCCCTTTCCTATGGGAAAGGGCAAATCAAAGGATTTGCCTGGCCACGTGGCCAGACAAAACGTGTTTCCCACTACGGTAAAGGCAGGTATTTCTAGCGGTCGAAAAAAAAATTCACGGTCGAGAGAGTGTCTCTCGACGTCGCTGTTATTATTCTCTAGCGCTAGAAATAATCCCGACGTCGAGATAGTTTCTCTCGATCATTAATACACCCAAAAACGGTTATAATTTCCCTACCTATAAAAGCCAACTCCATCTACCATATTCAACACAAAAAACACATCCCTCCCCCTCCTATTCGAATCACAAATCACAAATCCTCTTTCAGAACACAAGTGCCAATGGATTTCGATTCTGATGATGAGTTAAGTATTTATCAAAAGCGATTTACGAGAGAACAAGATAGGTTTGCTCGAAGGTTACAAGAATTGGATGAAGAGTCCGATGATGATAGGGAAAAGAATAGGAACATGGTTGTGATGCACTTTACCGGCTCGACCCCTAAACCTCCGGAGCCAAAAGAAGTTCAATTTAGAAGGTACACGTTTCGAGAGCGGGAATTTTACCACCAGAATCTGATGCAAGATTATTTCCTTCCCAATTGCGTCTACTCCGACCAATGTTTCCAGAACCGATTCTGCATGCCCCGACACTTGGTGCAAAGATTAATTGGTGAGCTTTTTCTGGTAGAGCCACAATTTAATTACCAGTATGATGCACTTAATATTAGAGTTCATAGTCCTGAGAAGAAGTATCTTTCTATGTTTTGTACCGATGAGTACATTCGAATGGGCAAAACAACGGCTTTTAAGTATCTTTCTCTGTTTTGTGAAACCATCATGAATCATTTTGGTCCTAGGTTTTTACGAAAACCTACGGTTGATGATACTTTACGAATTTTAGAAGAAAACGAAGATAAGGGCTTCCCATGAATGCTAGGCAGTCTTGATTGCATGCACTGGGTTTGGCAGGGATACCCAACTTTTTGGGCAGGTCAGTATAAGGGTCATTACCCTAAATCAACAGTTGTTTTGGAAGCTGCTGCAACCCAAGACTATTGGATATGACATGCCTTTTTTGGTCTCCCAGGTTCACAAAATGATATAAATATTTTGCACAAGTCCCCTCTCTTTGAAGACCTCAAGCGTGGCGTGGCACCCCCCGTTAATTTCACCCCTCAACGGCAACAATTACACCCATGGGTACTATCTTGCTGATGGTATATATCCAAAATGATCTACCTTGGTTCAAGCTTACAAGCAGCCTCATGGCCCCGCAATGAGCTATTTTAACAAGTTGCAAATGGCTATTAGGAAAGATGTGGAACGAGTTTTTGGAATTTTGAATAGGAAGTTCGTCATCATCATGGGGCCGTTTCGTGGTTTTTTGCCACGAGAAATGCATAAGACCATGCTCACGTGCATTATTTTGCACAACATGGTAATTGAGGAAATCCGTCGTAATAAGAGTTGGACTAGTTATCCGGACGTAGATCAGATGCCTCGGATTCAACCACACCGCGGAATACCTGCAAGGCAATATGAGTACATGACTGAATCTATTCAGGATCGCTCATTGTATCATAGGTTGAGAAATGATCTTTGTGCTCATGCTTGGGCAGAACATGGGGCTGAGGCGGCTTAAAATTGTTGTTTCTTTGTTGGTTATTGTTTAGTTTGTTTTCTCTTGTGTTTTTTTTTATTGTTGTGTACCACAGTTATTTTTAATAAAAGTGCAAATTTCCGTAACTTAGAACGTCTTCTACATTGAAATTAAACAGGTTACATCTAAATGCATTAAAAAGAAATCCTAAACTAAACGAAATTAAACCAACAACAACAACTTCTAAAACAATAAACATCATCATACTCATCCTCCTCCAATTTCTTGATTAATTAGCAATGGCAGTAACTTCATCATCATCATCAGCATCATCATACTCTTCCTCTTCCTCCTTTTGGCCTTCAGCAACTGCTTCTTCTTCCTCCATCCTTTTTTTGAGCTTGGCAGCTTTCATCTGCCATATCTCCCTTTGCATCTGGTTCATGTGGGTTGTGTCAGCAGTGAGAATCTTATTCTCCTCCCAGGTGGCGAGAAATTTCTCATTGGCGATACGACTCTTCCTCATCTCCAAAAGAGTTTTTTTTCGCTCAACAGCTTTGTTCTTGTCATTGATCTCTTGTTTCTCCATAAACATTTCAAAATCAAAACCCTTTTGAGTGTTTTCGGCATCCGCTGCTGCTTTTCTAGCCTTCTTGGATGCATTTCTACCCATAAACTTGGTTGCATTTTGAGCATTGGCATTCAGATAGGAGTTGGGATCAACCGTGAATTGTCCAGGTGGGGGACCAGGGGCACCAGATGGTCCGGAGGAAGTGGAACCCGGTCCAGAGGGGAAAAAAAAGGTGATTCAAAGGGGCTCCCAGTCTGGGTTTAGGAGTAAGGGGAAAACTCGGGGATCTCCATGTTACCGACCAAAATCTCTGGGTCGAACTTGGGTAACACCTTCAGGATGAAGAAGCTAGTCTCGAAGTGGAAAGGTTTACCAGTCTTGTGAATCCATTCGGACCTGCACCTAAACTCAATATCCCTGTGACTCTCACCACTGTGCTTGTTTCGAGTGGCTTGGGTGATTGCAGCGACATACACCGCAACCTCAGAAGTAATTACGCCAAAGCGATCAGAGAGACTTCCAACATTACGAGACTTGGGGTTACCTGTCTCGCGTTGAAACTTGTCATGGATATTGCCCCAAAGGGTTTTGAACTTTTGTTGTACACCCTGAACTGAATCCTGAGTAAAGTAAACGTAACAACGAGAAATGTTTACATCTTCATAAGTTGAGAACTTATCACCCCTAGGTTGTTTTGGCGTTGTGGCTTTCTTTCCTTTTATGTTGGCATTCTGGGTATTCTGAGAGTTTTCCTGAGTAATAATAGTCCCATAGGCTGATTCCTGACTCAAATTTCCATAACGGGGATCTTGAGTAATCACTCCATATTGGGGGTTTTGACTACTAATTCCAAAACGGGGATCCATGATCAAAAATACTGAGAAAGCTAGACAAAGATGAGAAAAAAACTCTCTGAGAGATTGTCAGTAGGAGGTGTGAGTTGAAATGGTTTTGAAAATGGAGTATTTATAGAGTTATGAAACCTGGGTCGTTGGATGCATTTAATGCAAAATATATACTTACCGTCGATCGATGCTCAAAATCTCGAGGTTGAGATTAATTATATCGATGTCGAGTTTCTCTCTCTCTGTCGAGAGTCTCTTTCTCGACCGATCTTCACACTAGCTACCGCTAGTTACTCCTGTTGGCCCGGCAAACAGGCAGATCTGGCGGTTTGCCTGGTCGTTTTTGGTGTTTGCCCCTTCCATAGTGGGGCAAACAAGGCAAAACCGTCCCATAGGAAGGGGCCTTAGTGGTTGAAATCGGAGTAACCTATAACCTTGGTAACCTGATCACGTTCTTGTCTATTCTACGGTTCTTCTCTTCTGATATAAGGCCATTCAAGAACTGATACGTTACACACAGGGTTGAAAGGAAGCAACGCACGGCTGCACTTGGTGTTGTAAGACCTAGTTAGCTCCAGTTGTATAAATTTTTTAAGTGATTCTTCGTTTACAACTGAGGTAGAGACAAGTTGGACATAGTTTAATTGGTTTACTTGTCAGCCCCCGCTTGTAAGTAGATTTCCGTATGACCTGGAGAAATCCGAAGGAAGTCACTTTGTGTATATCAAACAGTTCAAACATACAGTTGATAATTGAGGTTGCAAAGCCGGAATTATTGACACAAGCCTTTAACAGCGGTTAAAGCAACTCCTAGGCCTGTAAAGGACGCCAACTGGGGGAATCAAGTGCGTGACGATCTGTGGGGGATCTAGAGACGTAAGGAGTGCGACAGTAGCCAATTCGCTTGGAGTGCATGAGTTGGTCTCTGCTACATCCCAGACCGAAGTCTTATAGTAGGCTAGTGTATGTAGACAATTTGTACTATTCGGTGTTCTATCTGGACGAGGTCCCGAGGTTTTTCTAAAGGTTATAGTTTCCTCGTTAAAAAAA
>JAJJMA010209075.1:0-20053 GCA_023529015.1 Papaver nudicaule | reverse complement strand
TCGATGAAGAATAATTGATGTCTTCTTTGTCTTCACAGTCTTCGTCTTCAAGGTCTCTACTACTCTGTCTATATCACATTTCCGAAATCTAAACTCTAGTAGGCTAAATCAAGAATTGAATTTTGACACCTAAAACTGACAACTAGCTTGACATACCAACGCTAGTGGGTTTGACCGGACAATGCCCTAACAGTTTTCATCTGCTCATCATTTACATTATCTGAATTAATTTCAGAGATATACAGTCAAGTACACCTCTAAGACCATATCATAATCTTCATCTGCTCATCATTTGGTTACATACAAACAAACAGCAAGTACACCTCAGAGATATACAGTCAAGTACAAACATTTACAAACAGTAAGTACACCTCAAAAGAAACATGGAATATAGTGGTGGAAACATACACTCTCCTGCTGCAATTAAATTACCTTTATCTGGAGAAGAATCAAGGTTAGATGCGGCAAGACGATCTTTTAGGGTGAGGATTTCATCATCCTCATCAGTGTCCACTGAAACAGGCTTGCCCTGCAACATTTTCAGTTATTTTAAAAATGAATAATAGACACAATGAATATGGAGAATTCAGTAAAGCATCATCAAAGATCACTGACCCAAACATCGCTTTTTCTTTTAATTTTCTACACAAAGTGCTAGATGGTGCCCCTGGTGGTGTAAACAGAAGACCACAGTATCGAATGAAATGGGAAAGTTAAGGTCCAATAAAGAAAGTGAAGGCAGAGAATGATGAAGAAGTGGGACCAAAGGCATATCGTGGTGTCTCTGTGGGATGGTTCCTAACTTATTCATTCCTAATGGGTCGGCCAATTCCATCCATTCAAACAGCAACGTCGTTTCTCTTCCAAATTTTGGTACTACTACTTGATGGCAGTTTGGACACGAATAACAATCTTTACATCCGTGAGCCAGTGGACACCGTTCTTTCCATCCGTCCTTTATTTGTTATTCCTACTACTATGGGCAACATAAACGGAAATAGGGTAGAAGGAATCCATGACAAACACGCACGTCTGTTCAAAATTCTAAAACGAAATAAATCTTATGGCCCAGAAAAAAATGCACAGGCATTGCGGGAGTATACATCTAGTTTAGAGGAATACATGTTTAGCTACTTGCAGTCCTATAGAGTCCACACAGAAAAAGTAAGAAGAACAAAAACAATATGTTAGTAGGCAGCAGGAGAAGGGTTTTTTTGGTAGGCTAACTCTACATTTAGCTAATAGTGCTACTTGGTCCTTGACTAAGAAATGTTTACACAAAAATTACTATAATCAGCAACAAAACTAACAAGGACAACAAATCTTACTCTCAATCTCTATTCACTCCTGTTACCACCATGCACAATATCTGACCATGTCTTCAGGTTTTTTTTAGGGTCTAAATGAACCTCCATGAACCAGAAATTTAGCCGGCTAATCCACCACCAAACAACTTTAGTCTACCAATATTATTAGCCTACTCATGGTCAAGCTATTCCCTCTCCTCTTCAACGTCTGTCTCTTTTTTTTTCACAAATTATAAATCTATTTCTTTTTCTCCTTGTTTTGTTTAGCTTATAACTATAGTGGCACCAGCACAATATATGATTTACAAAATTTGTAAAGTACCATTTCCAATTCATAGGTACAAAGAAATGTCAAAGTCTGTAGCATGTCTAATCATACAGTGGTATATCTATTCTGTTGCTAAATGATGACTCAAAATGTTTAAGATTTCCTAAAATGCTAAATATGTTAGACCGGGTAATGAAGATCTAAAATGAACACAATGGTTACCTCAAGCTTTGGATTTGAAACAACTTATTCTCGGTAGCTAAACTGCATCAAATTGCAAACTGAAGCGACAATGACATCCATATCTATTGAACAGCTGCACCAAGACCTGAAAGAAGTAGTAATATGGAAATGGTTAAGAGTTTAAAGTGCAAATTGGGAGAAAAAATTCGTAATCCGATTATGAGAGCAAATAACTATTTTTTAAGACGTCTTTCGGAAGACCAAACAACATGTCTGTCGCTCACCTTATAGTTTTCCAAGAGGGGATCATTCATAGCCTATCTTAATAGAATACCATATGTTAAATTTAAAAGAAACAATGATAGTATATGCATATCATTGGTGTTTTTATAGACGGACAAATGTTTGTTCATGTAGTGGCTTAAAGGTTTTCAATTAGTAAAATGCAATCATCACATAATCAGAGTTGAAGAGTATCAACTATGTGAGGAAATTCATATAGTCGTATGTAGTGTCCTGGTGATAATTGATCTACAAAAGTCGTCATCAACATTCCTAAACAAAGTAGTAGTAAAAGAGTTAAACTACTGCATTCATGAATAAAAGCAAAGTAGTAAAAGAACTGTAAAATGATTTTGAGAACTTCAAATCATAAACTGAAGCTACATAGCATTCCCAAACAAAGTATCTACTAAGTCAAACCACTGCAGCAAGACCCAAATATGCAGTCAAGTGGAAATGCTAGGTGGAAAAATTGAAAAATCAAATTAGGGCACACAATTAAAGATGAACGAATTTCTATTACTATTCAGGGAATGAAAATGAAGAACAGTATATGGTTTACAATTTGATTTTGGGATTTAGAAATTGAAAAATCAAATTATGAATATAGAAATTGAAGAATCAAATTAGGGCACACAATTGAAGATGGACGAATTTATACAATTCTGGGAATGAAATTGAAGAACCAATTGTATAGGATTTTCTTTCAGGAAAATCAACAAACTACTAAACTTCACAAACTTGAATGAATTGAATAAAACCCTAATTCTAGATCAACCACATCAAACCCTAAGCAGAATTTAAAACCTAGAAATTCAAATTGAAAAATCTATCACTTGGACGATAAAAAAAAACCATGGGAGGAAATACCTTCTTCGTCTTTGTTTCTTCGTCTTACTCTTCTTCTCTATTATCAGAAATGATAGTTCAATACTATGTATGTAAATCTCTTGACTCGGATAGATGAACAATGAATTTTTCCGTGCTTGTAAGCCTCGATTTCAATTGAGATAGTTTAGTTTGATCGAACACCATGAGAACGGGAGATTAGGTTCAAAATTTCTCCTTCTGTTTCTGTTGAATTTGAGAGAGTTCTGTTTAAGACGAAAAGAAATGGTGAAATCTGGTTTTGTGTTTCTTTGTTTTGTGAATTTTACAAATTTGTCCTTCTCTTCTTCCAATATGATTTCAATATAACGAATTTTTGGGGGTATTTTCGTAAAAAAAAGGGGGCCACGGTCGATAGCAAAGGCCTCATGAAAATCCCATTTTTTAAATATTAGTATAAGATAAGATAAGATAAGATGGGTGGGTATCCAAAATAGCAAGGGCACCATTTGAGTGATCCAACGGTCATGATCATTTTTCCTATATAATTTGGTATAAGCGAAATATTTGGTACCCATCTTTATCAATCGTGAGAGGAATGATGAAACACATCTCCTACAATATAGAGTTAACCGTGTTATAATGATGCAAATTTAATATGTTCCACCATTACTCACCAACATCCACCACCACACTACCCCACAGGGACCGGTTTACAACGGATATAGACGTTGCGCCGAATTAAAGCAACGTATTAGCGCTGCGAAAACGGCGTTACAAATTTTTGGTAACGTCTAATAACGTTGCTTTAATTAATTAAAGCAACGTAAGTTACGTTGCTTCTTCCGTTGCGCTTTTTAGTTAAAGCAACGTAAGATAACGTTGCAGAATTTATTTAGAGCAACGTTTTGCGTAATTAAGGCAACGCTTTTTAACGTTGCAGAATATATAATTAAAATTTCAAAAAAATATTGTATTACAAAAAATACCAAATGTTGTATTAATAAAAATACCAAATATTGTATTAAAAAAATACATACATTAATTAAAAAAATATGTTTTCTCAAATCGATTACATACAAATAATTCATACTCATAGGCTTCAATGATAAGAACCATGATTCTATGATTGACACCTGAAATATAAAAAATCCATACACTTACAAAGCATACATGAATTGAACTTCCTGTAGACAATACAAATGGGAATACCTGTAGTAAAAGAGCTTCCTCAATTGGAAGCTCAGCCCCGAGATGACTACGACCATTGCCTTGCCTAACCTTAAGTTGGTGACATCTCATTAAGAGTTCAAGAGAAATCAACAACTTATTTCCACAATTTGTCCCTGATAACTGGCTTCCGAGCAAAGTGGCCAGAGTGTTGGTGGAAGAAAAATAATGTCAAGGAACGAGTATAATCATTTACTTTGGCAAGTTAAACCGAAATGATCCAAGACCTGACAATTCACCACACAATAGTATCAAATTTGGTAATGCTTGCTTTTACTTGTTAGATTTACAGCCTACAATATAGGCATTCATAGGAGACGTTATCGACGATTTTACCTTGCGATTGTCACCACATAGGCACATACTGAGGTTATCACCACATACGATTTTGAGAACATGAAAGTTGAAGTAATCGATAAAGAATGCATTCACAGGAGTAGCAAATTCTCCACATTTTCAAATACAACACAGAGTCGCCTCTCATCAGCAATTGCTTCTTCCTTATTAGGGAGGTGATTTCCTGCAACTCAAATATTTAAAAACTCTAATAAGATATTAACCATGAGAAAGAATGCAGGAGAGGAAGCATCATTTATTATAACTAGACATTTATAGGCGTCTAAGAACACAAACCTCCGACGATCACATATACGAAGGAGAGCAATAGCCTTCAAACTTATACGATGAGAGATTTTATTATTGGAAACTCAATAAGGCAGTTTATAGAATCCATACATCAGTCTCCAACTAGCTAATCAAAATGTTCCAAGATAACTGGAAGAGGGTTTGTTGTTAGAAACCATAACTGAGTAAGGATAAAAATGGCAAAAAAAAAAAAATCATAAACTTTAGATCGTGGCTTTCCATATCAATCCTATAATCCATAAAGCAGTCTCCAACTACCTGAACAAGATCTCTGTGGCACACCACAGAAATCCAACAACCTTCATTGCCTTCCAATTATATAGCTGCGTATAATTTTGCAACTAAAAAGAAAAGCACAGCATAAGTGTATACCGTTAGATCATATTCCTAAAGATATAGATATATAGAGCAACAAATGATTGGAACAATCTTAATTAAATGGCCTCACCTGGAATAGCTGCTGTTGAATATTTGTATTTTCCCATCCTTGGAATGATAAAATCAAAGAAACAAGTGTACCATGAATATATCACTCCCTCTCCACTCCATTTGCCACAAGTTACTGCATCTGTGTGATATCAGCAACAAATCAGAATGGGCAAACTTTGCCAATATCAGCAACAAATCTAGAGAGCTTGTTTCTAACAGGGAGAAAACCAAACACACTTCCACTTGAGTCCATCCTTATCTCTAACTGGTTGTGAGATTGGAGATAAGGATATCACCTTACACTTGAGTCCATCCACCCACCAGAGAGAAAAAAAAGAAGAGGAAAACCCAACAAACTTGTTGGCTGTGATTCCGATACATACATTAAACCATTGAAATACCAAGTACTAGACTTGGTTCTTGTTATTGCCCTGAAACCACAGAAACTAGTAGTTAATACAGAAAAATCCCATCTTGTTTTATCTTCACAATTTAAGTTACTATGCAATCCTATCTTGTTTTATCTTCACAAAAGACAGTCATAGAGGTAGACCTATCTAACAAGGCTTGTATTAGATGCCATTATGCAGGTGGAAACATAATTCAGCCTGTAAGTACTCCCAATCTCCACTCAATTACTACTTCAAGCAAAAACTAATTTCAAACATCTTAGCACAAGTGTGCGCAAATCAGCTCCACACAGTGAGAAATCACCTTTATAAGTGTGCGCAAGACATTCAATGAGATCCTATTCTATCCCACCGCTGTAGTAACAATTACATCCACCTGCAATCAAATTTCAAATATCAATTCTATCTCGAGTGCACACTCAACTTGCTAGTATCAATATTTGCACAGATTAGAGAAACCTGTAACTGACTCCACAATTTATGAACCAAAAATAAAGCTACAGTTCAATTACAAGTAAAAAGGTTCATAAAGACCAAATTAACAGCTTCAATGCTACTTCTTACCACCTTATGCTCGGCAAGATACCGAACCGTCTCTCGAAGACCAGACGAGATGATATTGGATGTAAAGCTTAAGAACACTTTACATCTAATAGCCTCTCTATAACTCAATTCCTTCTCCTCTTCGCTACAATCTTCATCCAATGGCTCGTCCGAAAGCCTCCACTCTAACTTCAAAACAAAAAGTGAATTCAGAAATTAAATTTCAAACAGATTAAATTGCTTAGAAATTGTAAATAATCAACAATAATCAGAAATTGTAAAGGAGATCATACCTTCCCCATCTCCAAAACCCCACAAATCTCAGATTTAAACGATTGGTACCAAGACAAATTGAAACAAATTCCCAAACAATAATAAACCTAAGAAATCGATACAAATAAGATCATAAGACTGAATCAGAACCAAACCCATCATTTAAACTCCATGAAATCCAGTGAAGCATAAACACTCCATGAAAAATCCAGTGAAGAAATCAGACTCACAAAATTAAAAACTAAGAAATTAGGGCTTCTTAGATTTGTGTAAACAATATCGAGATAAGTTTAAGAAAGATAACTTTGACTTCTTACAGACTAGGTTGATTTGTGAAATCTCGAATTAGAAAAGAACACAAGAAAAACAAATGGGGGAAGTGAAACTGGAACCTAGGGTTTTAATAGCAGAAGATGATAAGGGTTTGCTTTTAGGTTTGTGAGATCTAATAGGGGTTTTAATAGCAGAAAATGGGGGTTGGATTGGTTTTGATTCACGAAAGCTTCCGTTCGATCGGTGTGAATTGGATTGAGAAAGAAGATTAAACAGAGAGAGGCAGAGGATAAGGGTTTGAGTTTCGACAATAAAACGAAATATAAAAGGGATAAAACGAAATATAAAAGGGGAAACTCTATTTTCCAGTAAAAAGTCATATAAGCCCTTGAAGGCGCAACGTTATTGGCAACGTTAATAACGTTGCTTAATTAATTTTTAATAATTCCTATTTGGAGCAACGTTATTAACGGTGCGCAACGTTAATAGACGTTGCCTAGGGCGCAACGTTAATAGACGTTGCAGATGCGGAAAAAAAACACGTTGGGAATCGGGCCTTGTGGCGTAGTGCCACTGCCTACTTCTTCCACCACCATTGAATGTTACTGCCTCCACTACCCACTAACAACTATCACTGTTCCACCGCCACTGAACACCACCACATTCGCCACCAATGTATATTGATATAATTTCTATCAAAATTATTATATAATGATTTTTTTTATTAGATTCATTAATGAGACATCTATAATAAGGAATTAATAAATTATTGATACAAAAAATTAATGAAACACTATTAATAAATACATAAACATAACATGGTTTATAATGGCCAATTATGGAGTGGGCCAATAATCATTTAAGGGATTTAATGGGAGATGAGGGACCCAAAACAATCATAACCCTTAGATCTCACGCATGGCAAGATCCCCACCGTTCTTTATCTACACTGACTTGTCCTCGATGTGCTTTATATAGTAGAATATAACGTCACCTTTTGAACGTCACCTATTAATTTGAGCCGTTGAATTATGTATAAGATCGCACGTGCACAATAAATAAGAATGGTGCACCCACACACATTTCAGTTGACAGCCATCGGATCTCACACTTGGCGAGATCGCAACGGCCCGTTTGTCTAGGCCAACTTGTCTTCGATGTGTTTTATATTATTGATATGACACAAAAGCGGATGAAGAATGCTTGGGAGAGGATGAGAAGATCTATGGTTCGTATTCAAATATGACACAATTTTACTGTTGTTCATCCTCAAATATGACGCAAATACAAGTTGTTTATGGTTCATATTCATATATGACACAAAAGCAGATGAAGAATGCTTGGGAGAGGGTGAGAAGACCTATGGTTCATATTCAAATATGACACAATTTTACTGTTGTTCATCCTTAAATATGACGCAAATACAAGTTGTTTATGGTTCATATTCATATATGACACAAAAGCGGATGAAGAATGCTTGAGAGAGGATGAGAAGACCTATGGTTTGCACAAGGTGTGGATAAAAGGTTCATCATAACAGATCTACTTGTAGTCATATATAGCAAATTGACTGATAATTTTCTAGTCATGTAACTAGTGTTTTTTTTTTGTTTTTTTTTGCAACACACTTCACGTGAATTAGTGAACACGTTTGTAAACTTCACCGAGGAATATGAAATGTTAATATTCATGCTTTTTGTTTTGCTTTTAAGTTTTTTTTATAGCGTTCATTTAGATAGTTGAGATTCATCTTTTGATATGAACCATTTTTGCAACATGTCATGTGAATTAGTCAACGCCTCGTTAGAGTTCATTGAGGAATACGAAATGTCAATATTCATTCTTATTCTACTTGAATATGAATGTAATAGCTGAACTTTATGGAGTTCATTTTGACATATGAAATATACAAAAAAGGACTAACTAGGAAGACTTGTTTGATTACAGATTAATGCGGTAAGGATATTTTCAAATAATAAATGACTAACTAGGAAGACTTGTTTTACCAATAAGGATATTTTGGTAATTGGGATATTTTCAAACAATAAAGGACTAACTAGGAAGACTTGTTTCACAAAGGACTAACCAGCTATAAATCGGTGAAAATATGACTAAACGATTTTTTCCCCATAAATATATTGTTTCTCTTTTCTTTTATTGGTTTAAACCATAATTAAAATAGGAAAAATTAGTTACATTAATGACATGGAGGTCTAACAGAAAGTCTAAATAAGACTTTCTTTAAGACCTTTTGGTTACCATGTGACGAATCCAAGTTTTGAAGACCCTACTACTGGAGATGAATTTTTGTTAAATAGGTCTTAAATCTTACGTGGCATAGGAAAAATAAAATTAGACCCACTGTTGGAGATGCTCTAAGGTTGGGACATATCCAACATAATAGGCGAAAGAAGATCGGAGACATACGTTACCAACAACTATTACTCTTCAAATCCAAATCCAAATCCAAATCCAAAGAGCCCATGTGTTCCCACCTACGGTGAGTTAGGCCAGCAACTATCACTCTCCCTCTATGCTAAATCTTGGCCTCTATCGCGCTGTTCCCTTGCTGTTTGGTGCAAGGTTTTCAACAAAGATTTGAATTACAGAGTGGAATTATGTATATTATACCTGGATGAATTTGACCCCATTGACGATAATTTGGCCCCCCATGAAATTAAATCATGTGATATTATGAAGTAAATCAGAAAATCGCTTATAAGAAAAGGACTGTTTTACCCTTTCTCCATTAGTTGCTAATTACATGATTAAAATCTAAACAATATTAGTTAGTCTTAATTCAAACATGATAATCACCCAAGTTTTTTTACCAAAATCTTGAATCTGAACAACACCTAACCGGTCTATATGTATATATACACATAAGCTGATTATGTTTCTGTTCTCCAACAATCGGTCTACATGGGTTAATAAATACGCCGATTGTTGTTAATCTACCTAGAAATTTAAACAAATCAATCGGTGTACACATACACATTTATTGACCGATTACAGTCTTTCAAGGTATAAATTCTTGAAGTATAATCGGTGTAAATTAACGAATATAAAGGCTGATTATATGCAAAAAAAAAAAAACATATAGAAGATTCAGATACTTGAGCATCCTTAATCGGTGTATTTCAACACAATCATCTAACGATTTTAAAAAACGAATTTTTCATGAAGTCAATAATCGGTTTTGGAAACCAATATTATAGAACGATTGTCTACTCTGACAATTTTTGGAGTATAATTGCCAGACAATCGTTCTATATATACACCAGGGTAAACCGATTCTGACAATAAAGACTGACAGAAATCTAAGTACACAAGCTTCAGTCATTCACATAAACTAGCAACCAAAGTTAAAATCCTATACAAACATACCAAAGAAGTTTAAAGTCGACACAACCAAAGTTAAAAAATATAATGAACGAGTTTTAAGTCAACATAACCAAAGATAAACAAGGGTTTTCGAACTATTCAGAGTTTAACCACGACCACGACCACGACCTCTTCCACTACTACTACTACCACCTCGAGCTTTTTTTAGCTGGTGGTGCTTCTTGTGTAGCCTCACCACCGGGACCTATACCACCACCACGTTGTCGTTTAGGTCGTGGTTCTAGTGAAGCCTCATTAGCACCGCTTGGTGTGGCTTCATTCCCCCTTGTCTTGCGCTTTGGCCTCTCTGGTGGTGCTTGAGATTCTCCAAACATATCTCCTCGTCTTTTATTCTCAAGGTTCAAAAATTGTTCAAGAACATTGTGACAAATCCTCTTAGTCCTCTTATCAGAAAATCCTTTCGCAATCTCTGACCGGAAATCCTTGATCATTTTTCCGACTCGAGGTCTCTGTTTTGATTCATACAACATACACTAAGTATATATATATATATATATATATATATATATATATATCATGATTGAAGTTAATAGGACACAAACGAATACTTACGTATAAATCGACGACTTGTTTTAGGTCTTCAAGCAACCTTCTTTTATCAATGCGTATGACACGAGGATGGGAAATCCTGTTGAACCACTCCATATAGTCAGGGTCGACCCAATCATTCGGAAAGAGAGGATATGGAAGTTTAACCAAATGCCCACCTTTGTTGTCCGAATCAGCGGATGTACAAGGAGATTGTGCACAACTACAATTGAAGCAGCATAGGAGATATGTTTTTTGAGATCTAATTCACCCAATCCGAACTCTTTTTCGCTTCGTATATTTTGTAGACCACCACATTGACGAGCCACTCTCGTCGGATTGTATAAAACATATCCGGTGGGGTGAAACAATGGGTCAAAATACTTTTGTAAGCGGCTACAAACACTTTTCATTATTCTCTCCTTTTAATGCAAGGATCGAAGACAACTTTCTCGATAGGAAAGTAATCCAATCGAGTCCTAATATCTATCAAAGCTTGCTGATGCGTGTCGTTTACCACAACAAATTATCGAGATATTTCCCACTAATTAACAAGTAATATAGCGGTAGTAAGGATCGTTCCCACAGAGAGCGATGTAATTGATATGTTATTTAAATCAGCAAAACAATAACAAAAGTAAAACGAAGGGGGGTTTGTTTTGAAATCAAGTAATTAACAAGAATAAAAATAGAGAAAAGATGATTAAGAATTCCTTCGCCGTTACCAAGCGTTAGACTCAATCAATATACCCGTTTACCTTTCGTTAGAAACATACGTGAACAACCGTAGAACAGCAGCTAGCGCAGTGCTATCCCCAAAATTCCTTATATCACTAAATGCCGAAGCGCTGGAACACCAGATTCTATCCGTCTGAACCACCAAGTAGTAGCACACTCAAGGTGTAACTCAATCGAATGCTTTAAGGTCTTTGAATTTAGGTTGATCCCAACATCAAAACTCTCAGCGCAAGGTCTTGCTTACTAGTGTTGTCTTCACACACAATTGCTCCACAGAATCCCTCTGCAAGGTCTCGCGTTCTCTACTTGTGCAAGAATCAAGATACAATTACGGATACCTTAATCCTTAATAGCAATAGAATGATCAATCGACTAATTTGGTTGTACACCCAAACCGCTTAGAGATCAATCATAAACCTTCTAAATAGTAAAAACAATCGACAATGATCCACAATTTAAAACTCAAAGAAACTTGTAATTAATCTTGTTTCATGCTTAGAACATTGAATTCATCCCTAATCAACAAAATAATTATCCGCTCATTGGAAAATTACAACGAGAAGAAAAGAATAAAGTTCCTCCCAAGGGAGAGGAACCAGTGGAAAGATATATTGATTTGTCTCTAGGCTCCCCTATATATAGACTTTTGTAACCTTCTCTTAATGTGCACTCAACTAAGAAACCTTGTTATAATAGGAAATTTTACCTCCTTGGCTTGAACCGCCTAGAGTTTGTTTCCTTTCTTAGCCAAAACTCTAAAATCAGCAATCAATCTCAGCCATTCATCTCTAAACATGGGCAAAAACTTGTTTCCTGGTGATGTTTTCATGGTTCAAATATTTCCAAATTCTGTCCATAACCATCACAAATTCGTGACCAATCTCAACCAAACTCGTAAACCCAACCTTTCTAGCCATGACCCATCGAATCCCCTTACACTGTCACAACACAAACCATCCGGAACTGGTCCTGGAATTTAATCAAACAGGTTATGTGTGTGTTCTTTATTAAAGAAGATTATGTTCAATTGGTTTCTCTAGCTCTAGTCAACTCCTTCCCTGCATAGGATTCATACATAGACAACAACCCATAGTTTAATTTAGGCTCAACCATAACAACATCAACAACCACCTCTTCTTCCCTGTTTTCCGTCTCTCTGTTGTCTTTAATTTTTTTCTCATAAACCTGTCGAACATAGACCCACTAGAACCCCTTGATGTGCAGAACTCAAACCTTTGGCAAATACTCCATACAAACCCCTAACTTGAATACCGAAAGGGCCTTGGCAGTAGTGCAACGAATGAGGCTGTAAGAAAACTGAACTCGACCTACTTTTATGTGTTTATAAGCAGCGGGTTCACAACCGAAGCTGTGGTGCAGTGGTTCGTGCGCACGGCTAAGGATCAGGTGGTCTCAGGTTCGATCCACGCCACTGCCATCTTTTTCCCTTTTTTTTTTCCTTCTGTTCTTCATCTGGTTGGCCTTGACCAAAGTCGCACTGAAATCAGTAATATACACCCGAACCCAGTGTGCCCTGATTACTTCATCACGGGTGCTTCAGCAATTCAACATTTATTTCAGATCCTTAATCATTTATTTATGATTTAGGCCCTGTTTTTGAACGGTTTCTACCGACGTCCCTCTTTTTCATTCATTAATTTTCGCTAACTTCTTCATACGAATTCAATACTTGATTTTTTCGCCGTTGGCTTCGTAATTCAATTCTCTTCAAAATAGAGCCAAGAAAATCCGCATTTGGATGAGTGAAGCTTGGTCTTTGACCTTTCTCCTCTTTTTGCTCTTTCGCTCCTTTAAGCACTTTTAGCTCATATTTGGATGATTCAACCTAATAAACGCTACACAATAGAAAACAAGAGTAATGCAATGTATTTCACAAGAAAACTAACAAAGAAAGCATAATTAATTGATGATATTAAGGTGTTTTATGCACCTATCACTTGCTCTTGTCCTGAGGGCTTACCTTTGTACATGTATTTGCTTCATAGATAGTGAGGTCTTTCACCCTTTCCCCAGTCAGGGTTCTCCTGGGCCCTTTCGGCAAACTCTGGGAAGTGTAAATCTATGAACGCCTACAAGTGAAACATGGGAGTAGAAGATACTAAATATACTACTACAAATAGGATGACGACAACTGAATCTACTTGGATTACCTGAAGTAGAGACATATTCCCTCAAATTTGATCCTTCTCCGCCCTGGAAGCTTTTCCCATCTCATTCAACAAGAATGCAAGCCAAGCAGTGTCCCATGAGATCTCATTCAACCTATCAAAGTCAGCCAAAACTGCACATAAGTGGCATTCACCAAAGAACCAGATGTGTCGAGGAATATGACACTTCCCAAGATGTAGAGAATGTACACATTGGTTGTTGCAGTGACACGCTTGTCGTCCAACTTACCCTCATCATGAAGCTGCAGAGTCCCCTTGAATTGGTCCCTTAGAGATTTCAAATGTAATATATTATGCCTTTGGTTTCCAGTTATCATCTCTGAATCAGTCTTCGTCTGGTCCCAGCCCCATTTGGCTTTGGTAAAAGCATAGATAAGCTTACAGTCAAGGTCCTTGGCGAAGGCGGAGTCCTCGGAGATACCTTCCATGTCCTTGAGGAAGTCTTTGTCCTTGGTAAATTCGATGCTCCTAACTGATTTTCCTTCAATGCTTAGACCTGTAATCTCATGAGCATCATTCGGAGGGATGGTCTTCTCGCCAAAAATGAAGTGCATATAATCCGTCTCCGCATAATATCTCTCAATGAAGGCAGAAACAAGTGGTTTGTCATATCCAAGTTGGGAATTGGTAATGGCAGGATACAACCCCGACTTCTTGATGATATCGACCACTTGAGGGGCTTCACCTTTAGCTAACCACTTCTCCGATGCGTTTGGATCCTCAGGGCGTGCATTTCCCTTTTCAAGGGCCATTCACACATTTTTGCCGCCTCCGATTGGTGTTAGAGAAGACGTATTGCATCCTCGTGGTCCTACAAAGTAACATGAAATTGAGTTACCTTGGATGAATAAATGAAGAAAAAACAAACTAAATATAAAGGTTTGAGATACTTACAATGGTTCCGTAGACGATATTGGCCCAACTCCCCACATATCCCCATAAGAGATACCCTCAATCTTTAGGCAATCCGAGCTCCTCGTCGTCAAACATCTGCTCATTGGATGGCATGTAACTCCTCATCTGTTTATTAGCCTTATTTTCTTGTGCACCCTCTGGTTGTATTGGTTGTTGAGGCGGTACAATTTGAAGAGGTGGAACATTCTCTCCTTTACCATGTGGTTGATTCTCGGGAGCTTCCCCCGACAACCAATGCTTCACCCTCTGGTGGTTGTACTGTCGATACTAATTTTCCCGTATCAAACATACATGAAACTTTAAAACTAATCATGGTTATCGGCTAAGCGTTATTTTGGATCCTCGTCCTCGTACGTATCCAATGAATGGAACAACGATCTTAAGGACTCATCAGAAACTCTAGAATAGTGTATAATATTAAAAGCAAACTGAACTAGATGGATCCACAACGAAGTGTTTCATCTGCATATCATTAAATCATCTTCATCATACAAATTCATATCCTAGTAATACGAATACTTATGGTGATTATCTAGCTCGATTCAATACAGCTTGGGAATGATACTGTGTAATCTATTCTTCCAATTCCAGAAGGTATTTTGACTATAGTATCTGCCCTTGTGATTTTGTCGACCCCTCGTCTCTTGGTGAAGATGAGTATTTATAGCGATTAGGGGAAGTGATTCCTCTTTGCTATCCTTCGTTTCTTCTGATGCTTTGATGGTCTTTCGCGACAGATGACTTCTGCACACCGCCCATATGGTGCAATCCCGTGTTGACACCTCTCAGTTGGTATATATCTTGGTTATATGAATCCCTTGATGCTCTTGATGTCCTAATTCTTATCCATTAAGTTGTTTTATACCGATGTCCGATCCAGCCATGTATTGACGCGTGTCCCTAGCCTTCTGTATCCCTATAAGGTGCTGATGTGACTTCTTGGAGGGCGTCGTGAGTCGGTGATGCCTTCCCTCGTTCTTTTGATTGCCCCGGTAGCCTACTTCGGAGTAGTCTCGTACTTCGCTTCGCCTTCTCTGCCGTGCCTTCTTACCTCTGGTTGAGGTTTGTTGGATAACGATATTTATGTATTAACATTTTGCCCTTTTTCTTGAGGTTTATTTTAATAATCCTTCAAGAAAACCTATATCATAGTTCCTTCTGTTTTTCTCTTCGTTGAGGTTGTATGTCTTCTTCGTGTTTCATACCTCGCTCTTCTAAGTGCCGTAGTATCACAAGATATATGTCCGTCTTCTTCTTGTTGTCGTCTATTCTGGCCTATGCGTTTTAGTTCGCTTCGTTGGTAAATGCATCTGTTTTCTCCGTATCAGTAGGTGTGTCTCTTGACTCCGTATTAGTAACCTCGTTGATAATGAGATCTTCCCCTTAGTGTCTATATCAGTAGGTTTGTCTACTGTCTTTGTATCAATAACTTTGTTGATCATGAGATCTTCCCCTTAGTGTCTATATCAGTAGGTTCGTCTACTGTCTTTGTATCAGTAACCTTGTTGATCATGAGATCTTCCCCTTAGTGTCTATATCAGTAGGTTCGTCTACTGTCTTTGTATCAGTAATCTTGTTGATCATGAGATCTTCCCCTTAATGTTTACTTTTTCAGGCATTTCAACCTTCTTGGGTTAAGCATTATCTTTCAAGCATCCTTGGCCAGGGGGTGATTTAGGACATTAACCCGGGAGAAGGATTCTCCCGCTAGGGGCGACGTTCGAGCTATCTCTATCATTGGGATTCTTATGCATCGCCTCATACATATTAATGAGGATCCTAGAGATTACCTGTGATCAACAGGTATAGTCCTGTCATGGCAATTTTTTTGTTGCGCTTAGGTTGCTGGCAATCGTATCATTGCACTTACATCGCTGTTACTTTTTGAAATAATTTTTCCAATTCCACTTTACTTGTTGTCTGGTTGTCATATCATCCTCCATTGGTACGCGTGAGGCTTCTAAGTTTCCATGCTGATTATCTTCCATTGCTGAGAAGGTCTCGGTTACCTTCGTGTCTTCTTTGTTGCTAAGCGGTAGCTGTTACTTTCTTTTATGTTGCTCGGGTTTTCGCTCCTTCGGTGTGAACAAGATTTGGTTCTGGAATCCTTTGGTGGTGATGTACCTGTAGTGTTTGCCCCTCTTTTCCTTTGGGAGTGACTTGGTAGAGCTACCTATAGGCAAAGGTCTTTCCTCGTTAGTGGAACCCTGTGCTGACGTAGATGTTAACATCCACTCTCTTCTGTATGCTCGTTGCGGTAAGTTAGTGCAGTCCTTTCGGTATCTTATATTGCCTTCGTAAGCTTCGTTGTAATCGATTTGCGTTTCTTCTCGGGTCATTCCCTTGGTCACATCTGTTGTACTGGTAGATTTGATGCCCCTTGCTTGGTCGCGATTTCTTAAGCATTGTTTCTCTTTTTGTCAGCATCTTCGTTTATCGCCTTTTTCTGTGCTCCTTCATTGGTGTTTTGTCTCTTGAATGCAACCAAGCCTCCGTTATTGGTTAATTATTTTGTTGTAGCTATATCTTCGGCGGTGCCTCATCCCTTAGTCGTTGCTATATTTTCTTTGGTGTTTCTTCCCTTGTATTTGACTGCGTCTTCTCCGGTGCTTCGTTCCTTGGTTGCAACTGTGTCTTCTTCGGTGCTTCGTACCTTGGTTGTAAGTGTGTCTTCTTTGGTGCTTCGTACCTTGGTTGTAACTGTGTCTTCTTTGGTGCTTCGTACCTTGGTTGTAACTGTGTCTTCTTTGGTGCTTCGTACCTTGGTTGTAATTGTGTCTAATAAAGATTATAAGCTAACTGGTTGATGCACCATTAAATGTTGATTATGTAGTGAATGATGGTAGTGGGTGGTTATTTATTGTGAAAGTGAACAGTAGTGTGGATAATTTGAAAGGTGTGTAACTGCTTTATGGGGTATTGGGAGATGTTTTTAATGGGTGCCAGAATCAAGGAAACCCTAATGTGGTTATCTTATTTCCTAGATTGTAACGTCTGCAGTATTTAAAGCAAGTAGTTGAATGATAAAATGAGTTCTTCTATTAAAAATTAGTCTTCACCGGTTGTCTCCTGACGCTTTCCGTCTAACTAAGTGAAAAGAAAATTTTCTAAAGAAATGGCCGACAGGGAAAAAGCGCCCATGAGGAAATAGCAGAAGAGAACATGTTCGAATGATAATGGATAGGGAGGCCAATCTTGAAGGTGGTGGTTCTTCTAGAAGAGAAAGTATTCCTGATAAGGTGATTCGTCTCTTCGATCATCTCATAAAGAGTGATAAAAGAAGGAGATAACGGAGAATAAGAGAAGACGGTGGTTCTCCGTATGTCTACCGCATGCATGAGACAAGATCGTTTTTCCGCCATCACAGTGAGGAAATCTTATTGATGCTGGGAGATAATCTTGTTTCTTCTGATGATGAGATACCTGTGAAGGTTGAAGTAAAGGAGGAATTCAATGATGCTGATCAGACTGCCGCCCACTTTGATCATGTTCTGCCGGTTGATGATCCTGTGGTAGATGTTACTGGTCCTGCTCAGGCGGTTGATGCTCCTGTGGTATATGCTGCTGCTTTTGCCCCGGTTGTTCCTGCTAATGCTCCGATTATTGATTTGGAAATGCTTGATGGTCTTGACGAAGACCGTGGTATTATGGCTGCCGACTCCGTGGCAGGCGTAGGAATAAGAGGAATTGATGTAAAAAGTTTTTTTTTTTGGTGGAACTGGGCTTTCTTCTTCGGTCTTCTTGCTTTTGTGGTGCGTTCTTCAATATTTTCAAATGCTACTCCGGCCTCCTCGTATTTCCATCTCTCCGTATACTGTGGAGAATCTTAGTTGTTGATGACATGGTGAGACTTCTCCCCCCAACTCCTGAATGCATTTTTTTTCCTAATACCGTTTGATATGGTGACGTTGTTTGGACAACGCAAAATTTTGTGAAGGTTGTCACTGGACCTATGTCCACTTGTAATATGATTTCGCCCTTAGGTGGCGTGATTGTTCCACATGAATCGTGGATGATTGTTGTTGGGTACTCAAGCTGTTCGTCTCGAAACCCCATCTGTAGGAATCGCTTGTAGCACCTTCGTGGTGTTCGTCCTGTGGATAGGCAGGTTGATGATTAAGGGCCCGTTGTTCACCTGTACTTGCCGACCCTCCCTCGATTCTTCGCTTCTTGGTTTAGATAGGTATATTTCGCTCTTGTTATTTTCTTGAGAGTTGTTGTCGTTTCTTTGTTGTTCTTCGGGCTTTGGTGCGGATGAGATGTACTGGCCGAATTCTCCTGACCTATGTATGTTTCTATCGTATTCCGAATGTGTTTGCAATTATCCGTGGTGTGCCCGCATGTTTGGTGATATTCACAGTAAACTTTGTGGTTGCTTGTTTCTTTTGTCTGTTTTCCCCTGGTGGTCGGGTAAATGAAATCCTTCCTACCTTCTTCCCTCCTGAATATCTCTGACGCTTGTAGAGTTAGATCTGAATGTAGTATCTCTTGATATTTTCCTATGCTTCGGCTATTCGACGGGGTTGTCCTCTGCCTGAGTCTATTCTCCAATTGATGGCTTTCCGCAACACGCTTTTTTGTTCTGTCTTGGTACTCTTCGTTATTTTTCGTCTAGGAAGTTTCGCTTTCGTGGTTCTTTTCGCTGTCCTTCCTTTGGATTATCCGTAGCTCCCCTTCCTGAGTGCGCGTGTTGGTTCTTAGCTCCATTGTCAGTAGAAGGGCTCGTTTCAGGTCGTACTTGTAACATCGTGTCTCCAGCTCCTCGGTCCACAGTTCTTCCTTCTGAACCTCTTTCGCGTTATTCCGTGGGCTTTCTTCGCTATCTTCGTCCGTATCCCCGCCTTCGTAATTTAATATATTCAGGATGCTTTCTTGGTTCTGCCGCTTCAAAGCCAGAGCTGATAGTTGACCTATGATTATTTGATTAGCATATGTCATGCTTATTTTTCAGTCTTTACTTATCTGCCTCGGTTGTTCTCGGGTTACTTCTTCCACACCCTTAATCATCCTCAGCGCAGTTTCCATCCGAATATGGTATGGTGCCGCTCTTGTGTTTTCCGCAATTGCTTCACTATCCTCGTGCTCCGAGGGAATCCTGGCTAGTCTCCAAAGTTCGGCTCACCAGTCTTCTAGTTTTTGTCCTGCTTTATAGTCTTTTGGAGCTTGCAGCGTTCTTCCCCACCTGAAATATGTAAAAGAGAAAATTACCTCGTAGCTTTGTACGTGGTTGTTGTTAGTGACATATTTTTCACGCCCTGAGAGCTAGTTAAACGTGTTTTGGGACCCGGTATTATTGGGTTTGCCGATGTAGGTATTCCCCAAACGTTCATATGGTCGTATGTCGTATGACCGTCAAATCCACAAAGGGTGGGACTTATACAGTGGAGATTTGGCATAGGCCAATATCTTCGTTTGCTACAAACCTTGATCTCCTACGCGTTCTTCAGGTGAAGATCATTGATGCGTGTCGAATCCGCACAAATATACTTAAGTCCTAGACCTTCACAATATATGATAATATAATATAATGGTAGAACAAGTTCGTCCACGAAGAGGTAATGGTTTGTTATTTCAATAATCGAATCCTAAAGTAACCAAAAAGGGGGG
>JAJJMA010209065.1:0-25623 GCA_023529015.1 Papaver nudicaule | reverse complement strand
TTGTTTGTCACCTATGTGATGTGGCAACGATTCACTTCTGATCATCTAAACTGAACCTGTTTATTTTCTACCATTCAAGATGCTAAATTGCAGGCAAACACGTAAGTAAAGGCCCAATGCCTTGCAGTTTACTTACGGCTACTAATTAAGCCACATACGTATGTAGCCGTAACTAAATTTATAGCTCCTAATTTGTACTTACGACCACTAACCTTACGACACAAATTTTTTTGATTTACGATGAACTTACGGCTGCTAAGCAAAGTATCGGTATTAGCCGTAAGTAAGTTACGGCCTCTAACGTGGACTTACGTCTTGGATCTGAAGCTTTAATGGCTTCCTTAACTTACAGCTAGAAGTTCTTTAGATTGCAGCCGTAAGTTCTTCTGGTTCACAAATTTTGATTTTCATGGAGTGAATCTGACCTAGTTTTCAATACAAATGATTGGTTTTAGATGTTTACCTTAGGTGCTTTATTGTTCCACCATTGTTGGTTGCATCCATGATAAGAAAAACGAAAATCAAAAAATCAAAAATGGTGGAGAAAGGGCGAGTAGGAGAAGAGAGGAGAGGGAAATATTTTGATGTTTTGATTTTTAAAGTTTGTTTTTTTTTTTGGGTGGAATATTAAGTATTTTACCACCACCACCACCGTCTTCATCCACCACCACCACTGTCTTCATCCACCACCGCCACCACCGTCTTCATCCACCACCACCATCTTCATCCATCACCACCGTCTTTATCCATCACCACCGTCTTTATCATCTTCAAGTTTCATTTTCTTCTTAGCTTTCTTCATTAGTTGGGTGTAATTTGCAATTGGAGTGTAAATTGGTGTAAAGGGTTACTTAGTCATTTCAACATTTTTTGACACCCCTTATAGTGTTCACATAGATATTTGAAGTAAAAGTTGAGGGCTTCAATTTTCTTGAAGCCCCTAAATCAGCTTTCTTAATTTTAAAGCACACCATGTATATAATATTGCCTTTTGCTCTCCTTGTGTTTTGAGAACTAAATGGGTCGCCATATTTGTATCAACTTACTCAAATGGATACCCTCCTCCTATTCAATGTGGTTAACGTGATGTTGGAAAAGAATTATCGTCTCTGGGTTCAAAGCTCTATTCTTTTCGACAACTATTTGACCTTTTCCAATTAAATTGGCGAGTACAACAGGTCACTGAATATTGCTTTCAGGATACTTGAAGCCCTACTATAGAAATTGAGTTCAAGGCTTGTACAATTTTGACCCAATCAAAAACACACAATTATTGTTTCTGATAAAGCTTATTAGAGAGAAAACAGAGAGAGTAAAGATGTCTTTTGAATGAAAAACAAGAGCGCTATATATATATATATAGGGTTTTGCTTCTATTGAAAATGTCTTTTCATCTATTGAAAATGCCCCTACCACAGCGCATACACATTAAAGGTTTGTTGAAATCCAACAGATGATCCATACAATTGGTGTGTTTTTAAGTTTAACATATGAAGTTTGAATTTCTCTTTTATATATAATGATAAACTGGGGTGGTCAACTTGAGTCAACTCAGAGAGGCGACTGGTCAAAAAGCTCGAAAACCAAAAATTTCTTGTTTTCAGATTGTAAGGGTAGAAAATACCTTGGCGATATAAATCATCTGGGAAGAAAAGCTAGGCCAAATAGTATGGCAGAGATGTAGCGGATCAACGGGTAAGCGATATCAGCGACATATGAGCATAGTACGACGAGTAGAGTAGAAGTGAAGAGCGAGGTTGGTCAGCGAAAGGAAACACGTCACCGATTGGTAGTTGAGAAGTAGGTGGGCATTTATGAGAAGTCAGAACGGATATTGTCAGGTTAACTATTTGACTCAGTGGAGGATGCGTCGTCGCTCTTATCTACTAAAAGATTCTATCGTCTATGTTGATAAAGTAAGGTCTAGGTCGCCGAGGTGTGTGTGTTGGCGAGTCAAGACAAAATAGTGTCAGTCCAGGGTTGTTTGTATTAGCTGTACTCCACTATGTAAGAGGTCTATAAATAGCGAGTGAACCTAATGGAAAAGGGGTTGGACACATTTCGGATTGGTCTAGAGAGAGGAAAAGTATCATACTTGCTCTCTATAACCCAAGGCTGAAATTAGGGTTCTTGTTGAGAGATTATACTTAGAAGATTGGCAAGGTAATTGAGAGTTGTAATCATGCTTATACTAGTGATAATCCTTGGATGTAGTCCTTACTTATGAGGGCGAACCAAGTAAAATATCTTGTCAAGTATCTCTAACCCTTATCTCTTTAATATTTCTCATGTTACTTATTAGATGTATGTCTAGGAATGATTGTGTGTATGTTGGTGTATGATATTTGGGTGTACTATATAATATCTATCCATCAAGATTTTATACAGTTACATTTTGGCGCTAGAAGAGGTTTTGAACTTGTGTTTTCCTTGTGTTTTCCTTGATTTTCAGTATGTTTTGTTGATGTTATCATATGTTCTTTTGTTTCCATATATGGTATGATTTACATGCCTTAGAGCTCGCCGTTAATATTTTAGTCACTTTCTCTTGCTATTTAGAGGTGTTCTGCTCGCTGTGTAGGATTTCCTTTATGATTCCCCTCTCGTTTTGCCATATATGGTATATCATGTGGTTTGTTATAAGGTTCTCTTGTATTGCTAAGATTAGAAAAACTAGGGTATTTTTAGTATGTTGTGGCGATGGATATGGGTTTTCAGCATATATTTTTTAGCTATTTTTGGAAATCATGCTGTGTTAGATGCCGTTCTTGTTATAGATGAGAGTTGGCTGGTCTGTTTCGATGATTCTATCACATATTTCACTTTTCACAGGAATAGTAGAGAAACTGGTTAGGTGGATGGAAAGCTGTTATTTTTGGTATGAGTTTCTCCGAGAAAATACAAATATAAATATATATTTCCGGCAAGAGTAGTATCTTTTCCGGCGAGTCAGTATGAACATCGGGTCATAAAGAAAGCTGCATTCTAAAACTCTTTTAAAATTTTTCCTTAAAATGGTTGTCGTACTGTCATTTTGATTTGAAATCACAATCACATATGATGTTTTTGCAATTCTTGTCATGATTAGGTCATTATCTGCACATCACGTGATCTAAAGTTGTTATTTTTGTCTTTCATTCATCAACATTCTGAAAAGTAATCCAACTAACTTATTTGGCATTTACCAACAGTACTAACAGAGCAATACTGTCAGGAAGTGTGTTTGTTCTCTTTTACAGATCTTCGGCGAATGGGTCCTAGAGGTAGAAGCGGTAAAGCCCCAGCGGGTAGGCATCCGCCACATCCTGTCCTTCCTACACCAGTGACGTTTCCCAGTGGTCACAACACTAAAAGCAGGGGTGTAGAACCAGCTGGTCTAGCAGATACTTTTTTGGTGGCAGAAAGATTACCTGAGCCTAATTCATTACTACGAAGGGTCAGCAGTGAAATAGAAGCAAATGCTTACGTCGAGCAGGGTAATGGTGGCAGATTCACTCAGAGAGCCATTGGCGAGTCATCAAATGTTATGGGAGCAGTTCAGAACGTTAGTGAAAGAGGTACATTAGCAGTTAATGTTCAGCAGCGGTTAGTGCAAGATGTCGGCGAAGCACTGCATGCGACAGAAGAAGTCCCAGCAATGGTAGCAGAACCCATGACGGCGGGAGAAGTTCCACAGTCTGCTAGTGGAAATGATGCGGCGAGTACCAGGTGCCACCATAACTCGCCCTGTGGTGGTAGTAGACAACACATGATCCACTAATAACACTGAAACCTCGCTGAGGCAAATCCTCGAGGCCAATAACAGGCAGGCGGATCAGGTGCAGAGGCAAATGAAGTTGCAGATGGAGACTGTACTTCAGAGCCATAGAGAGTTGATGGCGGTGCAAAATAGAGGCCATGCGTCCCATTTGCATACAACTCGCCATGCGTCCCATTTGCATACAACTCGCCATGCGTCCCATTCGCATACAACTCGCCAGGCATCTCATTCACATACAACTCGTCGAGCTGAAAAAAGTGGAACCAGCACAGCAGAATTCTCAGATTCATCGGCGAAGTATGATGAAAGAGGTAGAAGGAAGAACGTGCCTAGAAGAGATAGCGAAGAATACTTTCATGGACGGCGGCATGGAGTAGATAAAGATATGAAGAGTGACCTTCGCCGGTTAAAATCCAAAGTGGCAGCTTTGAGCGGATCCTCAAGGGAGTCAAATTACAAGGTTGCACTTTCAGAGGCGCAGAAAACACCCTTTCATGATTGTATTACATATGGACATGTGTCCACTAAGTTTTCTATGCCCAAATTCACATCCACCTATGATGGAACTGGCGACCCTGCACAACATTCAAGAGCTTATAAGCGAGACTTGGCGGCTTGGGTAGGATCAGATCCCATAATATGTATGACATTCCCCGCTACACTCAAAGATGAAGCCTTAGCTTGGTTTGATGGGCTGGAAGAAGGAAAAATCAAATCTTTTGAGAAATTAGAAGGCAAATTCTTGCGTGCTTTTATTCAGAACAATAGAAGTCGGCCTGGCGTGGAAAGACTATTCAACATCAAGAGAAGGCCCTCGGAGACTTACAAGATTTTTATCCAACGATGGAGGAAGGCGAGTAGTGAAGTGGGATCAGAGGTATCAGAAAAGGAGAAGATAAGGTCATTTCTTAGTGCCATGGAGACGACAGACCCATTGTATCAGAAACTATTCTGGGAAACGCCGAAGGATATAAATACTTTGAGGGCGATGCAAGATGAATTGATAAATTATGAAGAAATCCGAGAAGAGGAGCTTCGCCTAAAGAAAGAGAGAGCAAAACAAATACACTCGATCAATAGTTTCTCGCCGGAGGACCAGAAAGAAATTAAAAACGAATGGCTGAAGGCAGAACAACGAAAGTTGACGCAGAATCCCTCTTCGGCGATGGTAGTACCTGAGGCAGTAAAACATCAACAACAAGTTACCGCCGAGCAGCACTGGAATTCGCAGAAGCGAGAGAATTATGACGGGCGAGATAAGCAAGATACCAGAGGAGGAAACTATGGTCGAGGAGGAAGAGATAATAGACGAAACAGGAATGGTGATAGAAGATATAATGGGGATAACAAAAAATTTGGCAGAGGCAATCAGCAGCCGTTCCAAGATGCTACCTTACCAAAGTTGTGTGTATCCTACACTGATGCATTTGGACATATTGAGAGTTCAAATTGCAGAGACGACATTCGCTATCCTTACAATAGAGGAAACCCCCGAGCTCCGCCAACAAATACCAATTCCTTTTGTCAATTCCATCAATTTCATGGTCATACAACTGAGAACTGCACCGGCGTACAACAAGAGGTCCATAGATTCATCCGCTTGGGGAAATTTCAGGAATTTCTAGCACTGCCACCACCGCCTCCTGTCATGGTCCAGCCAATTCAAGCTATCCCAGCTCACACTCCGAATGTGTACGAGGTAAAGGTTGAGCGAGACTTATTAGAATTGGATTGCTTTTCCATTGTGCATTCAAAGATCACCAGGGACGAGTTTCATGATAATGTCTTGTCTCGGGTGCATAAGCGAGATAGAATGGGAAATGAGATTTGTAGTGTCGCTGCTAAGCAGGAACCATTGCAAGATTGGATGAAGGCTTGTGTAGGTTTCTCCGCTGAAGAGATACCTCCA
Source organism: Papaver nudicaule (assembly GCA_023529015.1). Classification (NCBI taxonomy): domain Eukaryota; kingdom Viridiplantae; phylum Streptophyta; class Magnoliopsida; order Ranunculales; family Papaveraceae; genus Papaver; species Papaver nudicaule. The sequence continues at coordinate 19,954 of JAJJMA010209065.1, read as the reverse complement.
GAATGAAGGAATCATAACAATCCCCTGGTCCTCACCATCCAAATGAGAAAATTCAAATTGCCTAAAGTACTTATTGATCCAGGCAGTTCAGTGGATATTCTTTTCAACACTGCTTTCGAGGCAATGAGGGCGAAGGATGATAAAATCCCCTCGCCGACAGTTTCCTCATATAACATTTATGGATTTAATGGCATCGCTTCTAAGCCCAAAGGCGAAATTGAGTTTAAAATCATGATCTGCAAGGAATATTTCTTGAATACTACTCTTTGCATTGTGGATGTTGACTCGCCGTATGCTGCCATCCTTGGAAGACCATGGCTCCACAGCCTAAAAGGAGTACCTTCCACTTATCATCAGCGCCTGAGGTTCCCCACACCAATGGGAGTCGCCGAATATGTAGGAGATTTAGCAGTAGCAAAAGCGTGCAATTCGGCGGATATACAAATGTGAGAAAATAGAAAAGCAAAGATTGCAGAGAAAAAGAAGCTCGGCAAGGAAGCAGTTAAGGAGCAGGAGATTCAAGACTTCATCGCCAACCCCTCCACATATGTGCATTCAGTAAACTCGGTAGAAGGCTCGGAGAAGTCTGAAGGGAAAACCTTATAGCAATTAAAAGAGCCATCGCGGTGAACCAAAATTACATTTTACGGCGGTGGAACCTACTAAATACGTAAATATCGGCGAGGATAATGATCCGAAAATGATCAAGATTGGTACTTTATTAAATGAAGACGAGTCGGCGGAGCTACAAGCACTACTCAAAGAATATGTTGATGTCTTTGCCTGGGGCATGAATGAAGTGCCAGGCATCGATCCGGCGATAGCATGTCACAAATTGGACATTGATCCAAAGGTCAGGCCTTTCAAGCAAAGGATAAGGAAATTGGCTCCAGTCTATAAAGAGGCAATGGAAGCAGAGATTGACAAAATGAAGGCGTCTGGTATCATAAGGCCAGTGCAATATCCTCAATGGATAGATAACATGGTAGTAGTACCTAATAAGAACAAGGGAGTGAGAATCTGCATCGACTTCAGCGACCTCAATAGAGCATGTCCAAAGAATAGTTTTCCGCTACCAAGTATTGACCAAACGGTAGATGCCACATCGGGTCATGAGTTGCTGTCATTTATGGACGGTTATTCAGGATATAACCAAATACCTTTGGCGGAGGAAGATCAGAAGCACACAACTTTCTTTTCTACCAAAGGATTGTTTTGTTATACTCGAATGCCATTTGGGTTGAAGAATGCCGGCGCTACTAATTACCAAGAAATGGCGCAGAAGATGTTTGAAAGATGGATAGGGAAGACGATGGAAGTATACGTCGACGACATGCTTGTTAAGAGCAAGAAGAAACAAACGCATGTAGAAGACCTCAGAGAAATATTTAATCACATGCGTGTTACTAAACTAAAAATCAATCCGGCGAAAGGCGTTTTTGGTGTAACTTTAGGAAAGTTCTTGGGATATGTCGTCAAGAAGAAGGGAGTGGAAGCTGATCAAGCCAAGATTAAGGCAATTATAGAGATGCCTTCGCCGGTAACGGTAAAAGACGTTATGCGACTCAATGGGACTTTGGCGTCTCTCAACAGATTCATCTCAAGGTTCTCCGACAAATGCAAATTATTTTTCCAGACATTGAAGAAAGGAGAAAAGTTCAACTGGACTGAGGCACATGAGGCTGCTTTTCAAGGTATTAAAAAGTATCTCGCCATTCTCCCAGCAATTCAACCACCTGAGCACGGCGAAGAGCTCAGGGTATATCTCGATGCAATACCTTTCGCCATAAGTGCTGTACTTGTAAGAACCAAAGGCGGAGAAACGCCTATATATTATATCAGCAGAACACTGCAAGGGGCATAAAAGAATTATACCAAGATAGAACAGTTGATCTTGGCGTTGGTCTTTGCATCTCAGCGACTACGTCCGTACTTTCATGCTCATCCCATTGTGGTCCTCACCAAAACTCCAATAGAATATATCCTGCACAGTTCTCAAAGAGTGGGGCGAATCGCCAAGTGGAATCAGCAAATTGAGCAATTCGGCGTCCAATATGAAATACGTACGGCTCAGCGGTCTCAAGTTATCGCAGACTTTCTCGCCGACTTCCCAATTGATGACGAAGAAGATGTAGAAGAAATCCCGTCCTCTTTGGATGAACGAGAAGATGAAATGCCAGATCTGTTGAAATGTAGTCCTAATGGATGGGAAGTTTATGTAGATGGTTCATCTAATAAAGAAGGAAAAGGAATAGGAATTGTCCTAACTTCGCCGAAAGGAGCAAGAATAGTACACTCGCTGAGGCTAGAATTCCCGGCGACTAATAAGGAAGCAGAGTATGAAGCGGTTATTCACGCCATGCGAATACTCATTGATGAAATGGGCATCAGTTATGTTAGATTAACAAGCGACTCCCAACTAGTGATTCGACAAATCTCTGGACGATATCAGGCAACAGATCAATCTCTGCAGAAGTACCTAAAACTTGTTAGGGAGTATGCCCAGAGGATCACAGGTATCAAGTTTCGCCACATCTGCAGAAAGGACAACAGGCACGCCGATGCTTTGGCGTTTATCTCCTCAATGATGACAAATCTAGATGTCCCTTCAATAGCTATTGAAAGAGTGAAGCAGTCTTCGGTAGCAGAGCGAGAGCAAAGAGAAGTATTGACAACAAGCACTGATGAATCAGCAGAGACAGATTGGAGAGCGCCGATACGATATTATTTGGATCGTTCAACTTTGCCGGGGAAACAAATTTTAGCCCATCAAGTCATTAGTCGATCGGCGAACTATGATCTTCGAGATGGAATCCTATATCGCCGGTCATTCTCAGGACCATTGTTGCGCTGTGTATCGAGAGAAGAAGGCAAGAAATTACTGGAAGCAATCCATGAAGGCGACTGCGGGAATCACAATGGTCAAAGAGATTTAGCATTAAAAGTTAGAATGCAAGGATACTATTGTCCTTGGATGAATAGGGATGCAAAAGAATATGTTCAGCGATGCAAACCATGCCAGCTGTATGGAAGAAGAATTAAGGCGTCGGCAACATCTTTAAACTCAGTGCTCATCCCTTGGCCTTTCGCCAAATGGGGCATTGACATCATTGGACCGCTAACTACTGGCTCAGGGCAACGTAAATACATCATTGTGGCGACAGATTATTTCACTAAGTGGTGTGAAGCTAAAGCTATCAGGAAGAAAACAGGACAAGAAGTATTTACATTCCTTTGGGAAAATATATTCTGCAGATTCGGTGTACCGGCGGAGATATGTACTGACAATGGAAAGGAACTGGTCGGCGACAACATAAGAAAGCTGCTCGCCAACTACAATGTCAAGCTGGGAAAATCATCCCCCTTGTATCCTCAGAGTAACGGGCAGGCGGAAGCCACCAATAAGACTATTGGAATGAGACTGAAGAAAAGGTTAGAGAAGCATAAAAAGGCGTGGTGTGAGCATCTACACAATCTTTTGTGGTCTTATAGAACCACGGTTCGTGAAGCAACGGGAGCATCTCCTTTTCTACTCACCTTCGGCGCTGAAGCAGTACTCCCATCTGAAGTAATCCTGCCAACTACAAAGCATGGGAAAAGAATCTGAATACTGATTTGATTCTAGCCAAGCTGGATGACTTTGAAGAACAACGACTGATCGCCCTTACACATATGGAAAATTATCATCGCCGACTGTCTAGAAAATACAACAAGCGGGTGATCCCAAGAGAATATCAGCCTGACGAGTTGGTACTTCGAGAAATTCCCCCGTCTCAGCGAGAAGGATGCAGGAAGTTGGAACCTGTATGGGATGGCCCTTATGTGGTCAAGAGAGTGACTGGGCCAGGAGCATATATACTGATTGATGAGCATGGCGTGCAACTTGAACATCCTTGGAATGCCAGGTTCCTTAAGAAGTACTATCCTTGAAGGGAACAATGTAAAATCCGAAGTCTTGGGCGGGCATAATACCCAAGAAGTCTTATTAGCTCATGTAAAACAACAACGAATAAGATCCGGGGACGTAGGTTTGCTATCATGCGCCGAACCCCGTTAACAAATCACTATGTCATTTGCATTTTTCTTTCACTGGGTATTTTAACCAGAGTGACGGCTAAACCTCAAAGCTCAAAGAGCACATTAGGCTGAGGTAAAAATACTCAGTATCAGGCTATAAAGCCACTTACAAAGGCATAAATGCCCAATAATTACAAGGCAATAAAAGCCAAACAAAAACCCTGATCAGGTACTAAGGCCAAGAGCCATTTTTAAAGGCATAATGCCCAAATCATTGAGTGAACAACCTCCTTGTAAATGGTTAGTCCGACCCAGGTTAGCTATAATGCCAGTCGTGTTACTTGTTGGTCTGTAAGTGTTTGGGCGAATAAGACCTTATTCTGTAGCATCACATCGGCGGTGCCGCCGGTGTGCTAATTCGTCTACAAGTAGCATCACCTCTGGCAGATGCTATAGTGCAATAAGCCTACTGGCATCCCAAACAACTTATAAAAGATCGCCGACGGGCACAAGTAATGGATACGGCTGGGGTGCTAACCTTAGGATCTGCATGAAATTGTTGGTTGTACAAGCAAAGGACTTTACTCAATGACAAGTTAAGACTTTGAAGACAAAATAGAAATAGACATACCAAAATTGAGCAAAGAAAAATTGCACATTGTCGACAAACATGAAGATAATATTCAAAAGGGGAATATAGTTCATTACAAGAAATCAAAAAGATAACAGTAGAAGCACAGAAGGAAAAACGAAAACCAAAAAGCCGATACTTTATCCTCTTCAACACCTAGGATCATAAAAAGGGATTTTTGGGGTAGAAAGCTTGTTTTCATCAAGATCGCCGAGGTCATCATCGCCCACATTATCAGCTCTAGTGCCTTCAGACTGGCGATCATTTTGGGTAGCTTCTTCTGTATGTTGCTCGCCGAGATTCTCACCTTCTGTATCCACAACGCCGATGTCTTGGGTCTGGCGTTTTTCCCCATCTTCCCCTTCTCTGCTTTCACCTAGATTTTCATCTCTGACTTCTTCTTCTGAAGCTTCTTCCTATGATTCCTCCTCTTCTTGACTGTATTCTTCTTCTTCACCTTCTTCTTCTGGTAGTTCTTCCTCTTCTTCTTGAGTGAACGCCTTCTCCTTCTCTAATTGCTCGGCGAGTTGCTGAGGAGTAGGTCGTCGATATTCCAAGGGAATTTCTAGTTTATACTGAGGCAAGAACTTGTAAGCAAAGTCCTGAGCGCCAATAAATGCTGCATTAACGACATCTTCCTCATGTCGCTTTTCCCAATACTGGATGTCATCCTTGGCTTCAGCGATCTCTATCTGAAGACTATCGCGGAAGTTCTCAAGCTCTTGAATCTTGCCAACACAAGATTCATGGTCAAGAAGTTGCTTGTTCAAATTTGCAAACTTGCCTTCACAGGAGTCATGCTCTTTGAGTCTCTCGGACAAGTCTTTCATCTTGCCAGGACAAGACTTGTGTTCTATGAGCTCATCAGTAAGCTCATTGACCTTCTCCTCGAGTTCATGACAGCCTTTGTTGATCTCCTTTTGATGATCTACTTCATTTCTCAAATTCTGAATTGTAGCTGAAGCAAGGAAAGAAATGAATATGGTAAAGATGGCTGAAAGGAAAACAAGTATAAAAGTTATGGGTAAACCCTACAGTAACTACCTTCTAGGTCGCGGACATATACTCGCATACCCTCTTGTGCTTCCATAAACTACGTCATATGAAACTCAAAATTTTCATTGGCGCACGGACCTAACATTTGGTCTATTTGGCGTTGTTGGGTAGAACATTGCTTGTATAAATCAATCGCCAAAGCTTCGTATCTCGCCGCTGTATCTTTCCAACGTTGAATTTGGAACTCGGTGGTTTCCTTGTCAGTACTTAAGCGAATAATTCGGGAAGCTAGATTATCGACTCTAGATTATCGACAGTTTGTGATTTACTTCTTCTCAAACCTACTTCAAATCATCATCATTTGATTTTCTTCTTCTTCTTCAATTCATCATCTTCTTCTTCAAAATGGCCAAACATTATAACAAAACCGAAGATTTAGCTATTGTGAATGCATATATTAAGTATGAGAAGGGTGGAAATTGGAAAGGGAGTAGAAAAGAAAAGTTTTGGCCACTTGTTCTTGATGAATTTGTTAGATTGATGGAAGGAAATCCTCACAAGCGAAAATGCGTTGCCGGTAGATTTAGTACCATTAAGTGCGATGTCGACAAATTTCTAAATGATTTAGAGGAGGTTCATACACAAAATCCGGATATGGATTACAAGAACTTAGTAAGTTGTTTGGCTTGTGTACCTTTTCCCTTCTTCATTATGTCCAAAACCTAAATCATTTGAAATTGCTTTATACTAACTTCAAATTTGATTTTTGTAGTGTCGGCTTGCAAGAGAAGGGTTTTATAAGCGTGAAAAGAAGATCTTTGCATTTGGGGATGAGTACAAACTTCTACGCTCTCAATTGAGTGCATTTCGTCATCGAGGTGATAATTTCGACTTGGATGATGGTGATAGCTCTCCAAACTCCACTCCTTCTAACGCTCGGTCTCCTTTCAACCGTAATCCTAACCCAAACAACTTTCGACAAGCCACCCCTCATCACCACACTTCATCCCATACTCAACAAGCCACCCCTCATCCCCACACTTCATCCCATACTCAACAAGCCACCCCTCATCCCCACACTTCATCCCATACTCAATACTCCACCCCTCCTTTCAACACTCATTTATATTCTACTCCACCTCCTATGACTTCCTCCCAATCTCCCTATATTCCTTAAGCTAACTTTGAATCTCCTTCCTCCCAATTTCCTTATGTTCCTCAAACTTCCACCCCTACTCATATTCCTACGGGAATTTCAATAGGAGAAGAACCCAATTTCGACCATCATTTTTTGTACCAAGATAATGAAGTTACGATAGCAACAACTTCAACCGAAAAACGCAAGCGTCGAGATGGAGATACCAAAAGATGTCGCTCAACTAGATGCAAGACTCCAACAACACCGGAGACACCAAGATCTCAAGATTCAACAATGAGTGATGCGAGTTCTAAGCTAATTGAAATGATGGAGCAAAAAGTCTTGCTTAAGAAGGAGAGTGATGAACGACAAGCAACACTATTTGAAAGATATTTGGAAACGCAAAGAGAATTGGCACGTCAAAAACAAGAGGCGGAAGATAGGGCAATAATTGATAAGGATGTACGTAATTGTTCGCCAACAACTCAAGCGTGGTATCGTCTCAAACGTCAGGAAATTATGAGAAGGACTTTGGCAAATACGAATTTGAATGAATCTCAATCTCAAGATGGATCTCAATATAATGAATCTCAAGATAATTAGTCCTTAACCAATGAATTTGCAATGTAGTTTGTTTCGTTTTTAGGACTTTGAATTGTATTGTAGTTGTTTTCCTAAATCAATGAAAATTATCTTGAGTTATTTGAACAATTTAGAGTCGTTTTATGAAAATTCAAATTGAAAGATACAAACAAAGCATATATATATGTTGAGAACATACTCTTTTAGATTGAACAAAATCAAACAAAATTCGCCTTCAAAATCAAAAGGGGGTAAAACTTGTTCACTCAAAACCATTGCAGATCAAATTCTCCTGTCTAGAAACCTATTCTTTACGGAAATCGGATTTCCGCCGGTCAAAAGTCAAGCTTTGACTGTGCGGAAATTCGATTTCCGCAGATTTTTTTTTACGGAAATCGGATTTCCGCACAGAAAAGCTGCGGAAATCCGATTTCCATCTCGAAATAGCTAAGACCACCGTGGTTGCCATTTTTTCGCCATTTCTGCCTTCCCCTTTCTCAATTCAATAGAGATGGCTTAGGGCACCATAGTGCTTGCTCTAAGTGTGTTTACTGTCATGCTTCTCCTTAACTGAAAGTCACATTTTCCAGATAACATTAGGTGGAATCTCAGATGCAAAGGACTGAAGAGCTGCCACTGTTTATTTAGTTCAACTAAAATAGCTTTAGTTACATATGGTGAGGAATTTGTGATTTTATTTGGATTTGCATGCTGCTCAGTGTTTGGTTTTTATTTGGATTTGCATGTCAATTAACTTTCAAGACTGTATGAAACAATGTTTTCTGTAGTACTGCATCATCGTCGTCACCATATGCCTTTTCTGGCCCTCAGTTTCTAATGCTTTCTTAATTTATTATTTGCTTCGGCTATATGAACGCATTTGAGGCCGTCAATGCGTATGCTCCCTAGATGCTACACTAATATCAATCAACCTTTTTAGTTCTCAACCCTATAGGGGTACTTCAAGGCCAGCATAAATGAAGAAAAGGACTAAAGATGGCCACTTATGTAGCGCCTATTGTGTGCAACTTTTAGTTCTACTGTTCGAATGAAATATTAAGTGTAGCATGCAGATATGAATAGAACTAATTTTTTGTCTCCAATTTCTGGAGCAACGGTTTTCCCTAACCAAGGTTATTTCTTTCACTTCGATTTTGAAACATCGGCACTCGCATAGCGCGGGCGTCTTTGCTAGTAATAATAACCCTAAGAGCATCTCCAACGGAGATGGGATGTGGTATTTATGTGGAAGGAGTTTTAAAATTTTCATGTCCAAGCGGAGGAGTCTAGTTTTAATAGGTGGAACAATTCTATTGGTCACTATGAGTTTTTCAAATTCAAAATACAACAAATAACTAGTTTTCACTCTTAAAAATTCTTTCACATCCAAATATATTCCTGCAGAAATATAATTAATATATTCCCGGGTTTCCAAGGTATGCCATAATATGGAGGACTGACAAGACCTTCTGGCAGCAGCTTTGAGCCTTAAAGCACCCTGCACTTCTCATCCAAGAGCTTCCCTTTAGGCCCATTTCCGCAGCTGTAGTTTGAGTTCATGCATTTCTTGCAAAATTATATGTTCCAGTTCCATGGTACGGTTTTGTTTGCAAGTTTCACTTGCTAGTCTTTAGTCAGGTCGATTTTCTTCTTCGGCCCTCTACAATGTTTCATATTGCATCTTAAAGCTGAGCCATTTTAGCTTCTATGCCTCGTCCTCTCAAAGTTGTGTCACTTCCTGCAGAAACGGATCCATTAGTACCGGTAATACAAACAATTACACTTCCTGGGATGTAAGGTCGTAGCTAAGTATAGTTCCTTTTGCAACAAAACAGTACTACTGCGAAGCCAAGGGGCGAAAAATCTTAAAATTAACTCTGGTGCAGTACAATACGCAGTGCCTTTCAATTCTTTTGCAAGAATCTTGGTTCCCGCAGCCGCTTTGGTTGCTTCATATAAGATGCGTACCTTGGGGTTAACCCAGCTACCAAAAAAAAAATGCCGATATTATACACTCATTACCGCCTCCCTCGTGTCAACAGATTAGCTGTCTTTACAACAAAGAAATGCAACACTAAATGTTGAATCCCAATCTTCAAACTGCTGCAATTGGCTCTAAATTTTTTGGACAATTTACCAGGAATTAACTTGATCCGCATCTAAACCGTTGGACTGCTCTAAGGTAAAGCGAGATGAACTTTTATAGCTCGGCCAGTCTGCCACTCTCTTGGCTGCCTGAGACTAGCCTAAGGGACTACTGACTAGCCTTACCACCAAAATGTATTTCTATCGTTACCCATTGCACTGCGATTCTGCAAATAAGTATAGGGAGTCAGAGGGCTACAATCTACGCAATTAAGCAGGAGGAACTTATGGCTGTGTTTTTGGCAGCAGCTTAAAGTAACAACCCGAGATGTGCTGGTTGTTATAAATTCATATCACGACTGAATACAGAAGAGGATATTCTGGAATCGGAAACGTACTATTGACGCTGAGGTTTCTATGCCTCCGCTTGTCAAAGTTGTGCCACTTCCGGCAGAAATGGATGCGGATGCAGTGGTACCAATAACCAAACAATTGAACTTAGTATGTTGTTGAGTCGTAGATAAGTAGTTCCCTCTGCAATAAAACAGTACAGTGAAGTCAAGGGGCAAATGTCTTAAAACAAAACTCCGGTGCAGTACAATCCGTAGTAATTCCAGTTCCTTTCAGTTCTTTTGCAAAAATCTTTACCATATATGTTCCACTGCCGAAATCAATATTATACGGACACCAAAGCCTGCCTGATATCAACTAATTAGCAGCCTCTTAAGTCTTTACAGCGAAGAAATGCACATTTACAGCCAAAATCTTCAAGTGCTGTAATAGACAGGTCAGAATCGTTGGCTCCCATTGCAACTGCTCTAATGCGATACACTGACGATGTAAACCGAGATGAATTTCTATAGCTCGACCAGTTCCTGGTGAGTCCACTAGTTCTACCATTGCAAGTCTGCTAATTAGTTGCCAGTTCGATTTCAGCCAGAGGTGCACAAAATCGTAGACAGTGATACCTAATTTTTTTTGCCAGTTCAGTTCAAAACATGTGTTAAAATACTCTATAGAAAATTTCTGACATACATTCCAGTCCTGAATATGCAAGCTACTGCAACAAACATTTGTTCAATCTAAACACTCCATGCACATATTTATGCAAGGTTACAGCCATCGACTATATTTCATTCTGTTTACTGAACAAGCATTTTCATATGAACCTGTAAATGTAGGTATCAGCTCTGCATTTTGAGCTAAAAAAGTAAAAAGCCTGAAGCGAATGTAAGTATCAGTTCCTATTTCAATCTTAAATCCTAGAGGCAGACAGAGAGAGAGAGTTCAACATTCACAGACACTTTGATAAGGACGATCACGTCAGGACTAAGAACCAGCAGCGGGAGAAAAAAAATATGTGAAGTTAATAAGCCGTAGAAGCAGCTAACTACTTCTGGGGTACCTCTGGTGAACGGTACTCCACTCCTTCATTACTCGCGGTTGATGAGGTGCTAACCCTTGGATTACCATCACTACCATCTGCAGCAGCACCAGCTGGAGACTGTAAATCTGTAGAAGAGTGGATAGTCCTTCGGTTGCCATCACTACCATCAGCAGCAGCATTAGCAGCACCTGTAGACTGTAAATCTGTTGAAGAGCTGACAGGCCTTCGGTTACCATCACTACCATCAGCAGCAGCAGAACCTGTAGACTGTAAATCTGTTGAAGAGCTGATAGGCCTTCGGTTACCATCACTACTATCATCAGAAGATTCTGCAGTAGATGTAAGACTCGGCGATGAACCAACTAGTGGATGCAAAGGCTCACGAGGCACAGGAGGAGACGCTGACGAAGATAAATTCACACTGCTGCCTATAGCATTGCTTGCACCTGTTGGAATTGATGACAATAACCCTATCCCGCCGAAGCTCTCTGTGGTACTTAGTTGATTCCCTGCTGTCTCAGTTGAAGACATCCCACCTCCACCTATTCTTATTCCACGGCCTTCACTTGTCTTAAAAGACTTCTGTCTCTGTAAAATGCCAGAAGTTATCTTGCGTTTCCTTGCAGCTGGATCAACCTTTTTACCAAGATCTTGAGCGGAATCAGAAGGAGTAAACGGTTTTGATAGATCAAGGAAGGATTCCGATCGGCCTGAGTAATTTGGAGAAATGCCACTCCTGCAATCAGTTAACCACAGAAAGACACTTATAAGTACAACAAGATAGTCTTTTTAAGCCACTGTAAAACTAATCGCACAAAGTCTTTTACCAAGAAAAATAATCGCAAATGCTTACTTCAATAATTCTACAAACTAACCGCAAATGAAATATTGAATGATGGGGGGCAAATGCCCTCCCAAGAATCAAGAATCAAGAAAACCAGCACTTACCTGATTCCCAATGCGGATCCCAGTACAGAACTCATATCATCTAATGTACTCTGAACTTCAGTACTCTCATCTTCTTCTTCTTCTCCAGCAACTGGTTTATCTTTGTCACTATCTTCTCCAATACCCGATGAAGAAGAATCCTTCTTTACTTCTTCTTTGTCAAGCACCATTTTATCACTATTAGTATTCATTGTAGGTAAACAATGATTTCCCTGTTAAATTCTGTCTGTATGTAAAAACAAGAAAATTGTACAAATTTCGGTGTTCTTGAATGTGAAGAAAGATGATTCTTTTTGGTGTTTTCTTGAATTAGAATGAGAAATCTAAGAGATGGTTTTTTTTGTGACGATCAAATGAGGGTAAGTTTTGATGAATATGTCTCGACTCTAGGGTTTTGATTCTAAGATGTGTGAGTTTTTCACCAAGAACTTCTCTGATGAAGCAGAGTTGAAAAACAGAGAGCGAAACAGAGGAGGAAGTGATGAAGTAAAGAGTGAAAAGTCCATTTATAGACGACAAATTCTTACCTGTCAAACGTTATCAGGGGTAAAATCGGTAATGTGATTGCTTGGGACTTAGGAGGTGTTTGGCAATCTCAACCGTTGATTCATGATTCTCCTATTTCCTAACCTACTACCGCAGTACCTAATCATCTACACTTGCCAGCCTGGCTGTTTAGAACATTTATTATACCCCTACTATACCAAAATATCACGAGAAAACCAGATACGATTTACCTATTATACCCTCAAGAAAACCGATGAATTCTGAAATTTGTCCCCCAAACTGATTTCCCTCCAAATTCCAAACCCTTCCTCCACCGCCGCAGCCGCCTTCTTCCATTCCACCACCGCCGTCACCACCAGTCCTCCGTTCATTTCCACCATAAAATCTATTAGAAAACTGTAGAGTATGCGACAGAGACCTCACACAAGACTCAACTTCATCAGGTTCAGATCGATTCTCAATAACAACCTCCGTTGCGCCGCCGCCGCCGGCTTCATCCATTCCACCACCGCAATCATCATCAACAGAAATTGAAACATCATCAGATTGAGCTGGATTTTGGTTTCTCCTTCCCAACTCAACGAAAACCTCCGCATCGAAATCTTGAATCCAATACTCAAACGATCCAAGGGAGTAAGACCGATTCTGCAAATCACCAGCAGAAACACTGATCTCATCATCAATCCTTCTACTGAGACTCACACTTCCAGTCTCAACTCTGAAGCTTCTAGAAGAATTCGAGAACATCATCTTCAATTCATTGCCATCATCTCCACCGTTCACATCAGATCTGCAGATCGGACAATTATAATTCGACAGAAGAATCCATTGATCTATACAACCAGAATGAAACACATGAGAACAGTTCGGTAACAGTCGTAATTCATCTTGTTTTTCGAATTTGGTGATACAAATCGCACAATCTAATGTCGCCGTCGCCGTTGATTGACGGATTCCGGTGATTGAATCGAATTTGAATGTTGGCAATGAATTAATTAGAACTTGATTCATTTGATTATGAGGTGTTTGTGGTGAGATTTGGTGGTTTTGGAAGAGGAATCGGAGAGAGTGATGGTGGATTTGTTGTGGTGAATGATTGATTTGCAGCGGTGGTGATGTGGTTGTAGTGGTGGAGTAGTAGCGGTGGATTATGATACGAATGAGTTTGATGATAATGATACAGATAAGGAGAACCAGTACTGTAATGATTATTGCTGTGTTTTTCTGATTCGCCATTTTTGAGACTCAGAAGAGTTTTTGGGTTCTGTGAGGAAGATGAAGGAAGGAACCAGAAGATATTTTTTTGGAGGGATTTTGAAATTTGTATGGAAATAGTAGAAAATATTTAGCTCAGTGGTAGAGCGCGTGACTTTTAATCCCGTGGTCAAGGGTTCGATCCCCTTAGTTGGCGGCATATGTGACTTATAATTTGAGCTGCAAACTTAGCTTGGGAGTAAAGACTTTGGTTCAAGACAAAAGAGTAGAAGTAAATTCAGCCATTACTGCCAAAGGCTCTCCTCCAAGACTCCACACTACATCAAATATTACACGGTTTCGTTCCCTAGCCAGTTCCACAAATCATACTCTGAGAAAATGGATGGTATAAAGTGAATGGCTGGTTCTACGTACCTGACACAACTTGTAAGGGGTTGCCATTAACTTTAGTCAGATGGTACTGAGCTTAGCGCAGTCCACTTGTTTAGCTTTCTCATGAAGGATGTCAGTGTAATCCCGAGGGGAACGTATGAGAACTTAGACAGATTTCTATTGAACTATGCCCAGAAGTCTTTTTTCAGATCTCTATCCTTCATCAATTTTCTAAATCTTGCAGCTTTCTCCGGACTACCAGCTTGTGCATAGATCTTAGACAACAGCACGTAATGTGTCTCACTCTGAGGATCAAATCTGAATAGATGTTCAGCAATGCGCTCGGCCATTTCAACATTCTCGTAAGTACAACAAGCACTTAGCAGAGCTCCCCACACACCTGCATCGGGTTCGACTGACATATTCTCAATGAACTCATACGCTTCTGTTAAAAGACCAGCTCGGCCTAGAAGGTCTACAATACAGGCACAATGCTCAACACTAGGAAGAATGGCGTAACCTTCGTTCATGCTCTTGTAATATTTTCTGCCTTCTTCAACCAGACCCGAATGTTTGCAAGCCGTCAAAACAGCAATGAAAGTAAAACTGTTTGGCATTAACTGCGAAAGCATAAATCATCGCCGTCCAAGAAACCACTGTTCTCTCTGGTAACCTGTCAAAAACATCCCTCGCCAAGTCTATGCACCCACATTTAGCATACATATCTATAAGAGCGTTTGTGACTGACAAACTATTTTCAAGTCCTTGGCTAATGACAACATGACGAGCCCATTCTCCACTGTTAAAATCTCCCGATTGAGCACAAGCTGAAATCACACTAACCAGAGTAATGTAATCAAAATCGACATTTTCAGATAGCATTCTTCGAAACAACTTAAGAGCATCAGAACCTGATTTGTTCTGTTCATACACAACAATCATGGCATTCCATGAAACCACGTCTCGAACAATCATCCTATCAAACAAGCTTCTGGCCCTAATAACTTTCTCACCGTTTCCATCAGCGCTGCACTTACCATACGTAGAAATCAAGGTATTAGCAAACGAAACATCAGCATCAACACCCAATTTAATTCCACACCCATGAATCATCTCCCCCAAACTCAACAAGTTCAATACAGCACAAGCCGGAAGAATACTCACAAGTGAAACCATATTTGGTTGAATGCCTGAGCCCACCATCCTCCTAAAACCATCCAACCCTTCCATGAACCACCCATTCTGTACATAGCCTGCAATCGAAGAAGTCCATGTAACAACATCCTTCTCAACAAACTCACCAAAACCATATCCGAGATCGACATTTCACCATTCCTAGAGTACATAGCAACCAAAGAACTCTGAACAAAATCATTCACATCGAACCCATTTTTTATCACATTACAATGCACTTCTTCCCCTTCTCTCAAAGCCGATATAACCCCGCAAGACCGTATGGCAAATGGAAAAGTATAATGATCTGGTAAAAACCCATTCTCGTGCATTCTCTTATAAACAAGTATAGCTTCTTTACAAGGACCTTTATCACTTTAACCTCTAATCAAAGTATTCCAAATGAAAACTCTCTATCTCTGAGAGGAATTTCTTCGAACAGGTTGCAAGCATAAAACATGTTTTCTGAAAAAATGCAAGCTAATGTGATTAGTTGAGTCACCAAGACTAGATTCTTTGATGACCCAGTTGTTAGAATTCTTCCATGGATTTGTTTTAAGGTTTTCAGGAATGAACATGATTTGGAAAGGGTAGTTGTATGAAAGTTGGTGGCAGTTGAAAGAGGAAGAAAACATTCATTCATAACGGGGGTTTTCTTTCGGTCCACTACGATTGGACACAACCCGGGAACGTTTGCCGCTAGAAGAGATATCGTGGGACGTCTAGACCGTTGGGAGATTACCCATAGCCTTGAAGGCAGGGACCTATAGCCCGTCCCTGTTTACAAGCACATAAAGTTTTGCCCGAAATTTTGTACTAACAAATTGAGTTCAGCCCCCCGGCCCCTATTATGCAGGGTCGTCTTTGAAGCCTGGAAACCTGGGCTCCAGCCCTGGGTAATTTTTCGTAGAATCTAGTGAATAGTCCACTATTCACTATCTAGTTTAGCCGCTAGTCCAACTCAAAAATCCGTTTAGTGTTTAGTCCAAACCAAAGAAGAAACCGGCGGTTTAAGCATGTGAAGGTTAAAACAATTTTTCTAAATCCCCGAATTACCCTCTTCTTCTTCATATTCACGAAAGACAAAGAAAGAGAGTAAACCGAGTGAAAGAAGAAGGAAGAAAACCTAATAATGGCAGACAAAGATAGCAAAGAAGAAGAACAATTGAGATTTTGCCATGAGATCATTCGTCAATCATTAATCTCGTTTCTACACTCCATTAATGGCGGTTAGATGATGCGATTTTCAGATCTAGGTTTTTTGTTTCAATTTTTGCGATGATATAATGAGAGAAACGAGTAATGGTGAAAGATTCGATATGAAGTGAAGGAGAACAAGAAGATTCGAGATGGATTCAGAAAGAAGAACATTCAAAAAGAGAATTTGAGAATAGATTTATGAAGAAGAAGATACAGTACATATAATATGTACTGAGCTCAATACATAACATTATGTACTGCACCCAGTACATAAAATATGTACTGTTAGTATTTGACTTGGGATATTCTTCTACTTCTTCTCGTTTTCACTCAGTACATATCATATGTACTGCCCCGCGGTACATATCATATGTACTGTTAGAATCTGACTTGGGATATTCTTCTACTTCTTCTTTGTTTTCACTCAGTACATATCATATGTACTGCCCCCAGTACATATCATATGTACTGTTAGAAATCTGACTTGGGATATTCTTCTATTTCTTCTTGTTTTCACTCAGTGCATAAAATATGTACTGTTAGAAATTTGACTTGGGATATTATTCTACTTCTTCTTGTTTTCACGCAGTACATATCATATGTACTGACCTCCAGTACATATCATATGTACTGTTAGAAATCTGACTTGGGATATTCTTCTACTTTTTCTTGTTTTCACTCAGTACATATCATATGTACTGTCCCCCTGTACATACTGTTAGAAATCTGACTTGGGATATTCTTCTAATTCTTCTTGTTTTCACTCAGTACATATCATATGTACTGCCCCCCAGTACATATGATATGTACTGTTAGTGCTTCCATTTGATTTTTCTTTTACTTCTTATTGTTTTTCACCCAGTACATATCATATGTACTGGACTCTGTACATATCAATATGTCAGTTAATACGCCATTTTGGAATTTTTTAGTTGATTTTTATGATATCTACTGATTTTATGATAATCCTTGAGAATTTTGATCATTTCATCATTGTAGATCTAGGTTTGTACGATTTTTCGTCGTAGATCTAGGTTTTCATGGGTTTTTCATTGTAGATATAGATTTAGAAGGGTTTGATTGATTTTATGATGCTCGAGTATGTTTTCTTTTGTGTTGATGGTTGAACAAAGGAAGAAAGAGGAATAATAGAGTTAGAGGAGGAGGAAGAAGAAGAAAGAACAAGAGGATTCAACTGAAAGACAATTATTTCCGCTTTAGGGTTAACATAGTCATTTTAATAGATTTTGGACTAACGATTAAATTACATTTAAACCAGGACTAAAGCTTAACCGGATATGGGTTTTTTGGACTAAAAAATAAATTTCTCTAATTTTCCCCCCTGATCCATTGGGTAGTATTTTGGTGGCCCAATATATTAGGTTGGTGTAAATTTCTGCCCAAATAATTGCATGCATATAGCGTCTGCGTCTCCATTTCAATGCCAAGTTGGTGTAGTTAGTTAAAGTGTTAATCTAATTATTTGCATCTGATGTTTCATCAGCATCATATTTAATTAATTAGCTAGCTATACGTCAATCACTGTTTAGTACAGTGGTAATGACACCCTTGAACCCATAGTGCGGGCGAGAGGTAGGAGGATCTATTCCCACTAGAAAAGGTTGGGTCCTCCATTTTTTCCAATTTCCTCTATGGATAAATTAGCAGTGGGGCGGGTCCAGTTGACTGGGTCTGCTCAGGGGAGTGAGCCCAGCTATGCCGTATCAAAAAAAAAAAAAAATTAGCTAGCTATACTTTTCTTATTAGTTTTTACACTGATTACAAAGCAGTATACTTATTAATACTATCAAGAGAAAAATTATATAACCGACCGACCGGAGGGTTCAAAAGGAGGGAGGACTTTTTACGAACACTTAAATGTGAAATGTGAGTGACGGAAAATTAGAAATCAATTTTCAGTTTCACCTTAATTTGGCTAAATGAGCCCCATTTGTTTGTTTGTCTACAAATTTTTTTTTTGATAATCAAGTAATATTAATCCCCAACTACTCTTCAATTGGAATTTTCAATTTTCAGCTCAATTTGGCCAATTGAACCCCAATTGATTGTTTTTTACAATTTGTTTTTGATAATTAAGTGATGTCAATCCCCAACTATTGTTAAATTAAATTAAAGAAAAAAAAAAACGGATATAATAGGAACGAATTCGTTTTCAATTGGACTAAAATCAAATTCGGTCGGCCCTTCGCCATGATTTTGAGCGGCCATCTAGTATAAACGACATAAACTCTTTTTCTGGTACTCTGATTTTTGCAAGTTCATTTTTATCTAAGATGCAAGTTTTATAAAGAGAAAAACTATATAATTTATTTCAGTATTATCTAAGTATATTTTATCAAAAAAAATTAGAATCTATTGCGTGTAATTTTTTATACCATTAAAAGATGTGTTAAGCTTTTCTCGCCCAGGGTCGTCTGAATGTCAGAGACAACCCTGCTATTATGATCGGTGTTATAGGGAAAGCTAAATTGCTTATGGGGAAACCACAAATCGGTTGACTTTGGTCTTTTTTATTTGAATAAGTCAGCAAAGGGTAAAAAAGTGTCTATCCCCATAGCAAACATTCATGGTCCTTGACAAAGACAAGATCGAAACCGAGATTAACTACGTTGGATGTAAAATATCTACCAGATTTATGACTTATATTCTTATTACTAATTATTTAGAGTTTTATTATTTTTGGAACTTTTTAGGATTATTTATTTATTTTCAGAAGTTATTTAATTTTTAGGATTTCTTATTTTCTAAGTTTAGAGTTACATTAGGAATATGAGTCTTGTTTTCCTATAAATATGAGACAGGTCTATTGTAGCACAGTTGCAAAGACTTTAAAAGAAAGTAAGTATAGCCCCTTTAATATATCAGGTGCCGACTAACTGTTCCTTTTATCATTGGTTGTTGATTTAGGTTCTCTATTATTCTTTTTTTAGATTTACATGTTTCAAACAAACACTATGATTTTCAGATTATAAGAAATCCAACCATCATGGTGTTAAATGCTCTGTAGCCAAAAATAAAAGAATGACCGACTTAGCAACCCACTCAGATCTATGCTCTGTAGCAGTTTATAATATCCGGTAATTGTGTGAACAATTTATTGGAAATGATAAAAGGATGGCTATCGAAAGATAAAACAAGATTAAATCGGTTTCGAAATAGAGCTAAATCGGTTGAACCCGATAAAAATCGGTCAGAAACAAAACAAATTCGATATACTTTCCGGGCGTCAAATTGGACAGTAAATTTTACCCTAGAAATGAATTTAGAGAGTGATCTCAATTTTGCCGTTTGGGAAATTTGTCCAATTTTTACCTACTCTACCCTTATTACCAAAAATATGGCGGTAGTATTGTTTAAACCCTCTCATTTCATTTCTTCTTCACTCTCAACACAATTCAGTCCACATTTTTCAGCTTTTACAATTCATCTCCAACATTTCGCTCTAGTCTAAATTGATCGATCAATGGCCGGAGCACGAAAAAACAATTCTTCAGGTAATGATCAAGCTGATATGGATCTCTTTTTCTTCTTCTTCTTCCCTTGGTTTTCAGTACTGCATGTCTTAGTATACATTGTTATTTGTTCTTTCTAGATGAATTTGGTTCAGGGTTCTTGATGATTTTGGGTGAATTAGGTGTAAGGGTAGAAAATGCCTTGGCATAGTAAAAGCATCCTAAGGGCT